>DWGR01005413.1:0-10396 GCA_018247715.1 Heliconius burneyi
CAGAATGGAGGTTATGCTGAGCCTTCTTCTTACGTTGCGCGAGCATATCGTAAAAGGGATTGTGACTTATAGAACGACGCAAGCATTCGATCCATTCGTCACGTTCTTCTGCTGTAGCCGCCGACATTCTGGAAAAACATATTAAAAATGTATATTTCGATTTAAAAATAATTTCATTTAAATATTTTTTTAATATACAAATTTTCTGTAAGATTATGTCGAATTTGACTTTGAAAAATATCTTTATATATTAGATCGTCTGATCTAATTACTATTAAATAATAATTAATGCATAAGATGACTTCACTATGATGTAATCTGTACTATCTATACAAATCATATTAAGCTAAAGAGTTTATTTAGTTTTACAAACCAACTCTCTAGTCCCAGGATACAGGCTACTTACTTAAAATTGAGTAAAGTATTTTGTATAAGATACTTCATTTATCGAGGCAGACTATAGCAACACACTTTACCCACGGTCAGATTTACCTCGGGAACTAACGGTATGTCAGTCACAACTCATAATTATTTGAAATTAAATAAGTGAACAAAGTCACAAGGAACAGTATAGTAATAGCTAGTGACTGATAATTAACAATATGTGGAAATCAAGAAGTGTTAAAATAACATTTAAACAGACACAATTGAAGTTTGAATCAAAATAAATATATGAGCAACACAATTTATTTATTTATAAGAGAATGATTCTACAATTGAGACAAGAAAACCATTGGCGCCAAATATTTGTCATGTAGTTTCAAAGTAACGAGTCACCCACTGTTATGTCTTAGTCAGCTATTCATTGAAGCTTTACACTCCAATGAAAAATATGCAGTTGAATTAACATTTAATTACTCAACAGTACAAAAAATAACCAACATCTTCAATGAAAATTGATATTATTCGTTTAATTGAAATACATAAATGATTTATGTTTAAAGACTTTCTAAGTTCATGCTCTATCCCGGATAGATCAGTGTAGGTAAAGGGAACCTAACCTAACCTTAGAAGGACATTCCGTTCTACAGTTTTCGAGATATTGCGTGTTGAACGGCGGAGTAAAGGCGGCGCCGGCAACCCGCGAGCCGGTCGCTAGTTATAAATAAATAAATGTATATAGTTCAACATACCTGTAAACAGTGTGTTTGCCTTCCACTACTTTCCCTTCGGAATCAGTTTTACACGCCTTTATAAGGTCCGCGCCGCCGCTCGCGTACAGTTCTAAGCAGTGCGGCCGCTGACGGTCACTCGCTGCTCGCACCTGGTAAGGGAAGAAAATATAATTTATATGAGTAACTTTTACATACTGTAACCGCATATAGAGGGAACATAGTGTTAAGATTAAGTAATTACTCTACGCCGCGCTTTATATCATTACCAGAACGAGAAAATAATCACGGTTAGTTAGCCATAATGCCACTGCCTACTGACAGTCTCAAAAATGTATAAGTAATTTAAGGGAAATCAATCGCATCGGAAGTTTGGCGATAAATATTATAAGCTAATAGACATTCAAAATACCATTTCATCCACTAATTATATTTCAAAATTATAATAATTACTTTACAATTTCAATGCTCAATTAGATTTCTAAATTTAGATTTCTGTTGTCTAGAAAAAGGACCAGCTATAATATGGTACCAACTTAAAATAAAGTATATGTTATAATATGAACTGAACAAGTGGCATTTAACAACAACAAAATTACAAATTACTTTTACTATCAGATTATTAATAACCAACGAATTATATTAATAATACTAAAGAAGAAACAATTAAGTAATATGTACCACAACTTACTAATGACTCATCTATTAACATTGTTTTAGTAATAAACCCACCATTACTATTAATATATTTCTACGAAATCCCAATACATTGTCATTTACATAATATATAATATAATTATTATTTATATTATAAAATAATATAATAATAATTATAAATATCTATAACAGGAATAATATTTATAGATATTTAAAACATATGTTAAGACATTTTCCCTACCGATTAAATGAAATGTGTTATTAGGTTTTGCAACATAATACTAAATGAGCAGAATCTAAATTCAAGTAAATTTTTTTAAAATATTTGCATTCTTATTTACGACAAATAACTTGTGTGAATTTACTTTCACAAACGCTAATACCTCCCACATCTAAACCAAATCGATTCGGCTCGCCCGCTTACACCTATTGTTATATTGTTTACAAAATTTATAAAATCTTTACATATATTGTAGCCTATGTGTTGTTCTATGTATATGCTGTATTACTGTAATATTTAATCTAAATCCGTTCAATAAAAAAATCTGCTTCACGCTGTATCCCGTGTCATTCATACACAGCAGTGTAGACAGAAGGAACCTAGTGTTAAGACACTGCGTTCAATAGTTTTTGCATAAAATTGGAACAGACATACATTCTCACAAACTTTTATAATATTAGTTAAGACGCTACGTATTCTTTTCATAACTTAACAAAACCTCTTACCGATATATTTTCTAATGGAATGATACCCCTTGGTTCTTTGTCTGTTGTGTATTCGAAGTAGTAAAGACAGTTGTCGTTTAATATAAACCATCTTCTTTTCCATGACTTATACCTGAAAGTTATAAGAGACATATTAAATACAAAAATGACATTCACATTGAATTTCCTTTTCACTATATGTCCTGTTATGTTTCCCTACGTTGCAATACAAAAAATATTTTATATAAATTTTGTTGCGAAAAAACGCGGCGTTGAGTTCAACCAATGGGCCACACAACTCTTGAAAAATGAGCCTTGCATGGGTAACGGAGTGTCTTAATTACTGGCTTTCTTTTGTTTATCCAGCTTAATGTGGCATACAGTGTGAGGGTTATATAAAGGAATACAAGATTTTTTTCTTACAGCGTGTAGTAGTTACCCAAGGAAATGGTAGATATTTCACTGTTAATTATTAATAATTAAATAGCCCCAACACAAAAAGATCTAAAAAGTAAACAAACAACAAGAAAAAGAGTTCATAATCTTCAAACATTCACTAAGAACACTCTTGATAACTTAATCGATTTATCTGTTCGTGGGTTACAATACCACGGACGTACATACAGTTACACGAAACACGGATACATCAAACTTATAACATTCCTTTATAACATAATCATTTAAAATTACGGGGTCTATGGGGAAATACTAATGACTTGAACATTTTACCCAATTTCAGGAAGGAAAATACGTTTGAAAAACATGAAACAAAGTTGAATTTAATAATGATGAATCGATTGAATTTAATAATGTACAATACAAAAAAGGGAAGCAAATATATATATATATATGTATTTATAAAATCAAATCAACGCTTCACGCTGTATCCCGCACACAGCAGGGTAGGCAGACGGAACCTAGTGTTAAGACACTCCGTTCCCCACTTTTAAATACAAAAACAGTAGAAAATATGAGAGGCCGTCGTGGCGCGGGGGCACAGACAGTAAACGCTACAAACGAACCCACAAGTTCGTTTGATTATGGGTTTGTCTGCTAAAACAAAAGAAAAAATGAAACACTAATAAAAAAGTTAAGCATACCTTCCCCCTTGTTTCCACAGCCAGCCCTCCTTATCCGGATTGAAGAAAGTATGCATGAGATCATTACCGTCGTCCTCGGGTATTTTGAAAGGCTCCGTCTTTATCGACTCGTATAAAGACTGTAAATACGATAAAAAAAATCGTCACAAAATTTTAAAAAAAGAACTTATCATAATATAAATAAATATAATTATTATAAAGTAACTTTACAATTTAACTTAAATAACAAAAAATATAATACAGCTTAATAAAACACAATAAGGTTTAAACATATAACTATCACCAGCGTTATCTACAACCCACTCGATTCGAACACTGCGCCACGACTAACTTGTCAAAATGAAGCTTTATCATGTATAAGTAATAAAATCGAAGAATTACTGTTTTCGCGTAATAAAAATTTCAAATTTAACTCTATATTGATAAAAAACTAATCTTGTTAAGAAAAAGAAAGTTTTTATATAATCCCACTAATAAATTAAAACATCGATCAACTAATTACGTAATACATATATAATTAAATTATTATGAGAAAGAGTTAGTGATGACAGAATGGCAAAATGAGTGGCAAGAGATGCAGTGGGAGATCTCGGTTTACCTTCGAAAACACAGTGTCAAAGAAACTGGAGATCACGTAGAAAGCGTGAGGAGAACGAAGACAAGTATGAAGACGTTGTCTCCGTTCTCTGTTTACCCCGCCAAAGATGTTGAGGGAAGCTATATATGTATGTAATCATATATTACCAAAGTAAGTCGAGTGAGAATGACTGTATGTTATGGCAGAGAATGGCAGTTTGATAAGAAGTTGTTATATTGACACCGCTATCTTTAGAGCATCGGAGTGCGTCATTATAGGTTATTTGCTTTATCAAAATAAACAAGGTTGGGTCACAACAATTAGCTTGCTCTAAATATATTAGATAATATTGTTATTAAAAGAAATAATGTATTTATTGTATTTTTACTAAAGTTAATAATTTAAATGATAGATATTTTTAAATAAATATGGAATAATGAATGGAATATTTGGAATTGTATCATTAAGATCTAATTGAACAGTTTTATCAAATATAAATACGCAAAACATAATTAACTGTAATTAACCGTAACTGTTTGAGTGACCAAAGTACTCAAGCCTTGATAATTTATAGAACAACAATATATAAATACATAAATACTTCGAAAATTAACTTAACTTCACGCTTTATCTCTAGCAGGGTTGTCAGAGAGAACGGAGCGCTAAACGCAGAGGAAGAATCCTCATGCTTTTTACGTGACCTTCCTGCAGTATCTTCGATACTGTGTTTTCGAAGGTCAAATGAGGTCTCCCCCTACCTCTCTTACCACTCACTTTTCTATCATAATTCTTTTTTGCCATTCTTTTACTTCGAAAATTAAAAGGAAATAAAGATTTTATATACGATGTGTTTATATTTGAAAGTATGTTATAAGTCCGCTCTTTATAGTGAAAAAGGACAAGGCAAAAAATAAAATTGAAAAAGGATGAAATTTTTGTAGGTCCACAAAAAGATATATAAAGATAGCGTTTTACGCTATCTTTATATCATAAACGCGATATCTCTAAGATGCATTGATAACTCACATGCTGACACCGTTAACGTTCCAACCTGGACACGTCGTCTGTGCACTTCGGTGACACACAACGGTTAATACCGATAAAATTGCAAATATACCGGTATTGAAATATGTAGCGACCGGTTATTATTATTATTTTTTAAATAAAATATAATAAAACTAAAATGTACGTTTCGTAACTTTGTAGTTATTGCATATAATTAATCTATTCCTGTTTGACTTCTCCGTACCTACAATATAAAATACAAAGGTGTAAAAAGCAGCATACTATTTTTAATACTTCCAGTGCAATGGCATCCTGTACTGGATAAAGAAATATACTGGACACTTGCATACTCGTAAACCATTATATATTTGTAAGATACATACAGCGGATTGTAGATTGTGTTTTTTGCTATAACTCGTATACAAATGTCATGAAACTCAAACGCATGTATATTTTTGTATATTTTTTGCGTACTACACGAAAAAAACACACGAGTATATCAATACTTACATCATAATATGTTCGTTTAAATAAAATAATATTTCAAAATTAAGATTTCATCAATTTGCTCACAACATGAAATGCTCGAACAAGTCTAATTAATTACTGACGCATATTAAAGTTGGTGTATTTATTTCGCTCTCAAATATTATAGTTTAGATTTCTTTTATATGTTTTCTAAAAAGAATTTTTTTTTCCAATTGTGGAATGACACTTAAAATAGCAAAAATATTCGATTAATTGTATTTTTTCTCCCGAAATGATAATTCTAAGCAAAACAATGAGATATATTTATATACAAAACGTATAAAAATTTTAACGTAGCGGGATTCTAACCCGCGCCTCCTGGAAACCGACCTGGTCGGCTTCCGAGAAGGCGCGAGTGCGAGTCCCTCTACTTTCAAATTCCTATACATTATACTATCACAAAAATATTAAAAAATCATTGAGATGCTAACGACACACAGGGTGTAACAAACATACTAATAACAATTTCGATATAGCTGTATGATATATGTATAGATAGCTTAATGGACAGAGCTTTGACGATTTCCAAGGAGCGCGGATTCAAATCCCGCTACGCTCAATTTTTTTTATATATTTTATTTAAAAAAAAAGTATAATTAAGACTCACCAAGAGTAACTCCTGAGGTAGATCGCCACCGTTGTTGATTCCGCGATTCATAGCCACAAACTGTTCTGGCGTAGGTTTGTCCTTCACGCTGGGATTGTGCAACGACGTGTTAAGCATTATAATAGCGAAACTTAACACGTAACACGTGTCCGCATTTGTAAATATATCGGGATTCAATTGGCAGTAGCGTTGGGCGAAACTCTCCATCATACGATCAATCTTCTGCGCCTCGCCGGGAAGACGGAAACTCCAAAGGAATTGCCTGCGGAATAAACTTTAATTAGTACAGTTTGATCACTTTGTAGTAAAGTTTTTTAGGAATCTGATGAGTTTTTTAATTTGTTGCTGTAGTTTAGGCCTTTGTCATTGATTTATATGACTACATGAGGATGTCGAGTAGATAAACGAATATTTCCTTATTTTAATAACGTAAATAACACTGATAAGCATAACATTGCATCAAAATCGTTTAAAACTATGTATTTGGCACAAAAAAATCAATATATTAATCAGCTTTACGCCGTATTCCGCACATATCAGGGAAGGCAGAGGAAATCTGGGAACCTATTCTTAAGATACCCCTTTTCTATTATTTCTGCCGAATTATGAGGGCATCGTGTGTTGAGTGGCGAAACTCAACGCCGCGCTTTACCTCGATGCCAGAGCGAAGAAAATGAAAATATTTAATTTCCTAAAGTTAAGACTCGAACCCACAACCATTTACAGTCGCGCCAGGACTGGTCTCAACAACAAAAAATATTAATAAATTTAAATGGACTAGTCATGAAGGTCACACGAAATTTCAAAGTTCAAGATAAATATTAGGCCAAGTCAATATTTACAATTATGATAAAACTTGAATGTTCCATTTTCTTTATTTGTAAATTATAAATTTAAAAAAATGTAAAATAACATTGGGTGACGTACCTCAACGCCTGTACAAGTATCAAGTCCGTGAAGTCGTGTAACTCCACAAAAGCTCTAAGCACCGCCTCGTTGAAGTCCGACCGTTCGCCGAGATAGTCACCTATTGCTGTTTTACTTAGGCCTTCGCCCTTGTGTAAAAATTGTGCGACGTCTTCTGGTGTCCTTTGTAGCAGTCCATTTTCGTAAAGATATTCAATGCCTGGAAAAAACAAATGTAAAATGTATACAATTGTGAATGTGGCCGCCGTACGGTGAGGACACGAGTGTGCGACTATAAAAGTGACGGTTGTATGTAAAGCGCGGCGTTGAGTTTCGTGACTCAAAAACATACTGTACGTTTGTTCTTTGTTGAAACAAAGCTTCACGCTATATCCCGTAAAGAGCAGGGTCGGCAAAGAAAACCTAGGGACCAATTATTCTATAACTTTATGAATTAGATGCTCGACATTATTTCTTTATCAATTTGCTTCTAAAATGTAATTTACCTACACTATCCGACAACTATACATATAAAACATGCTAGAGGAAAACTTCTCGTGAAAAAAATCCATTTAATATTCATAAAAAGAAAGTTAGTAAATTAAACTACTGTTAGCAAAAAATATTTAATATGAAGAAGAGTTTCTGCCCAACAAAGCTTTATGCGGACACTTTGCAGCTTAAATATTCAATCAACATTTTATGTCGTAGTATGAAATATTCACAAGTTATATACAAGTATATTTTTTATATTATAATAAAACATATATAGGCATGTAATAATTTATTATACAAATACATTTTTTTAGCTTCACGCTGTATCCCGCACATAGCAGGGTAGACAGAGGGAACCTAGTTAAGACACTCCGTTCCCCAAAATACAAATACATATTAAAGTAAAATTATACGACGGCACCAAGTATAAAGATATACAGGTACGTCGTTAGGGCTTATAAAACTTTATCTGTTTGACGTCACGGGATCCATAAATGGCGCTTCACACTGACGTCATACGCCTCCACGCTGAAATTTCAGTAAAGTTTTACACACAATGTATATAACGCCTGCTTTGTTTTGCATCAAAATATTTTAATTACATTTTAAAATGTATAAATTCTAATAATAATTTATAGATAACTTATAAAACCTAGTGCATAAAACATTTTTTCATAGTACGCCTCATTTAAAAACGTAAAGCACATAGTGACGCTATTTTTATAATTCACATTATAAAAACATACAGTAAGGATGACAATGATGGATTGTTGTCGGTAATAAGATAGACAAAAACGCTGTTTGTGCTTGATGCAATTTGAAAAGAAGATGAACCAGGCCGTTCATTACTTTTTTCTTATATCATCACCGCAATGGTCCAGAGGCAGAAGGGCGTGACTGTAACGCGACGGTTGTGGGTTCGATCCCCACTCGAGGAAATTAATTATTATTTATTAATATTTTCATTTCTTTTCTCGAGCACTAAGACCAAAAGCCAAGCGTTTCAGCGCAAAGTGGGGCACGGAGTATCTTAACACTCTGTTCCCTCTGTCTACTCTGCTGGATCTGCAGGATATAACGTGAAGCTGATTTGATTTTTAACTCAGTTCAAACATTATTGTCGCGCAATTACTTAAGTATGCACTGATTTTATTGTCCTTGGCGATAAACTAGCAAAACGGCGAGAGAATAATCATTTTAGTTTATTTAACCTTGCAAAAAAAAACCGAAATTTAATTATACAAACAGATACGTGCATTACAGATAAAATTAACATGTTTCCTTTTACATTATAAAAAAAACTGTGCACTGTCACGGTCGAATGACGATCGCGTTTTTATAAATGGTAATAAATAAATGTTTTTAGATTATTATATTATGGCAAACATATATTTATTTCTTATAATTCGCATTTAACTAGCTCAGATTCAAGTACAGTGATCCTAATACACGTCTTAGATAATAATTAACCTTGGGTTTTTGATAAAAATTGACTCCCAAATCAGTTAAATCAAGAAATTTCACTCTTCCAGAGTCTCGAACTGGCAAAATATGAAAGAATAAGTTACATCCCTACAATTCTACACTAGAAAACTATACATAAAACAAAAATTTAAGTCTTTTATTTAACTTAATTTCATCATTCTCACTGTATATTATTCTTTATAACTTTTGCGCACCATAAAGGACTTGTATGGAACATACATCTGACCTCAATTTGACGACAGATAGTTCATATAAAGCATTGTGAGAGACCGGCCTTTTTCCTTAAACCCACTCGAGAGCTAGTTTGAAACGGTATCATTAAAGATCCATACAAAATATTTTCTATAGGTAAAATTAAAGTTTTTGTTTCATTTATATTATTATCATGAATGAAAATCACACAGGTCACATTTTACAGAACACGTTCTGCCGAATTCTGGAAGCATTACGTGTTGAGTGATAGAACTCAACGTCGCGCTTTCCCTCGACACCAGAGCTAAGAAATGGAAATATAAACGTAAATAAATATCTCACTTCCTCGAGTGGGAATCGAACCCACAACTTTCGCGTTACACTCACGCCCCTCTTTTAATTAGACCATAATAAATATTTTACTTAAAAATGGCAAAGGCATTATACAGCTAGAAGACTGTTTTTTATCGACGATGATCGACACTCGGCGCATGGATGGTACTCGTCAATTGAAGAGTTCAGTTATGTCAAGGATACTTTCATCAAAGGGAAGCTAATAGTGTCAACGATATTCAGTTGAAAAAGAAAATCTTGATGGTAATAATTATAAGTAAACTATGAAATATACTTATTAAGAAAACAAAATTTTAACGTAGCGGGATATGAACCCGTGCCTCTTCGGAAGCTAAGCCATACGGTTTCATAGAAATTCTTATACGCTTGTTACAATTTATTTATGTTATTAGCACCTGTGTAGGGAGATTTCAACACATTTCCGCTATCGAAAGATAATTACATAGAATTATCGTTTGGCAACAGAGAGTATTATTTATTAAATACCTTTATACGTTTTCTTAATAAATAGATATTTTTGTGTACTACGTGTGGAATAACAATTTAACGATTTTAAAAATAATTTATGAAATGATAATTTGTTTAATAACTATATAACATGTTTCCGTTACTCTCCCTAGGCTTAGTTATATTTTATCAAGTACCTAACCCTTGGAAATGAGTAAAAAGTAGA
>DWGR01005414.1:0-10395 GCA_018247715.1 Heliconius burneyi
TAGAAAATATTACACTACTGTAAGATACAAGCATTATATAAATATTTTTATTTATTTTTTTTCTATCCTTGAAAACTGTACAGTTTAGCACTTATAAGGTCACAGCAATGTTATGTTTGACATTTTATCAATGTGTCCCGTCATTTCCCCCGGGCGCGGTCTCGGAGGGAAGGCAAGCATTGGTAAATGAACTACAAAGACATTATTATTTGTAGCCTTCACCGCTACTTAGTTTCGGTTGATAAAAGCTGGTGGTTTTATTCAACACTGACTTCTCTGATTTAACCATAGATATTATTTAAATGTTTCCTAAAGTACCATATTATGTGTAATTTTTTTAGACAACTTGATTGTTCCAGTATATCGAAGAACTTACTGGGGCATTTTTTTAAAAAAAAAGGCATCTGAATAATTCATAAATAAATCCGCTTCACCTGTATCCCGCTTAGAGCAGGGTAGACGGAGCAAAAAGATTTTGCAAGAAGGAAAACATATCTCCATCTGTTCAGGGATACTGATTTTCTGCGTTTTATTTAATTTCATCATGGAACTACAAAAAAAAAGTCTTCCAGAATCATTTTTATAATACCACTGTGCATATGTTAGTAAATCACAGTTTAATTTAACTAAGTGTTATTATTTATATTAACCTAAGTCTTTGCTACTTAATTTTAATATAATATTAGTAATTTCCTTGGGAAAGATTTCCATAATTCATTAGGAATATTTCTAAGGTCACTGAAATTTTGCCGGCAAGTTTGACATTTTGCCAACTTTGGCTCGACGCGTCCCCTGAGTCCTGGGTAAAGAGACGGCATTAACACTGGCGAAAACACAAAATTATTAATGACCGCCTTGAGCGTTCGTTAGTTTCGAATTGCTTAATTAGAAACTGATTTCTGTTGAACTAAAAGTTAACTTATATGGCTGAGATATTATTGATGGAGTTTTAATTAAACACCTATAAGTTATATGTCTAAAAACTATATAGCTATACTAGTGTTGGGAAGTGGTATATTATCGATATAATATATACTTCCTAGATGAGATGTGATATCGACGACGATGATGACGTTTAAACATTGAAGACCATTTATCATATTAATCATTAGTATTGTTGTTTTTCCAGCTCCACACTGTATCCCGCATATAGTAGGGTAGGCAGAGGGCACCCAGTTAATGAGTTCCCCAATATGGCAGAAAACAGTCACATATTGTGCTCCTGCGCCACGACTAGCCTCTGGGAGATGAATTATTATTGTTGCGTTTAGTTTCTCCAGAACTCATTGTATATCACCAAAATTTTCCTCAAGAAAGTAATCCTTTTTTACTTTCTGTGCCAAGTGAGCGCTTATGGGCATTACTAATTACTAATTTATAAAAGGGAATAACGACAGAACATTAAAATCATCTGACGAAAATTATATTCCATGCAATGAATCCAAATGTTGCGGTAAGAGTAGGTCTCTTTAATCTTACGAAGGCTATCCATTTATAATAGGGAATATAGATAAAGTATTATACATTATCAATGTTAATACATTTGAAATTTTTTAAAATAATAGTTAGAAACACTCTGCATTTTAAAAAAATCACAAGCCAAAGAAATATATGAAAGCTTTTGTTTGTGGGGTATAATGCTACAGACCGACAAGCAGGTCTTCTACAGTCACGTCTAACTTGATACTTTATTGTTAACGTCGGGTAAAAAATAAAAAGACATAGCCATAGGTATGTTCTTATGAGGTAACTTCTTTTAAAAGGAAAAATCAAGGATCTTGGTAAAGTAGGTTAAAGTGCAAGTGCAGAAAGATAAAATCAATATCGAGTTCACACGAATTCAAACAAAAGTATAAAGTTTTGTACGAGGAACCTCCAGCGAGTTGCTTGACAAATAGACTAAGTGATTAGATGTTTCCCACGACCTTTAGTTTGGTTGTAACGATTTTTTTATAAAGAAACGGCAGGTATTTCTTTTTTTTTATTGTATACGAAGAGGCTGTCAAATAATGTGTTTTAAGTATTTATTTAAAAAAATCTTAATAAGTTCTTTGATTTTCACGATTAATACACATTCTAAATGAAACTATTTTAACCCGATTAACCCGGTTAAAATAGTTACATTTTAAAAAACATTTATAACAATAAAATCTATTTTTTTCGGAAAAAAAATTACATGTTAACTATAAGGCTTACTTATAGTTGTCGCGACGTTGTAGGGCAAAAACGTGCGCCTGTAAACGCGACACGTGGGTTTTCCACACGAGAAAATGCAATATTCCATATTTTCATTTTCTTGCTCAGGGAACGAGGCAAAGGGAGGCGTTGAGTTCCGCCACTCAACACGCAACGCCTCCTAATATTGAATTCGGCGGAAAGTGTTTTAATGGAAACGAAGTGTCTTAACAGTAGGTTCTGTTTCCTTCTACCCACCTAATGCAATGTGCGGAATACAGCGTGTTACAATATTATGTCTCTAAATATTGTAACACGCTGTATCCCGCACACAGATTATATTTCTATAAGACATTTATTGCACATAAAATAGCTATACACGAAGATATATAAGTCACTACGCTAGTTCCTTTGTAAATTTATGTAACAAGCGAATAAATTGCGCAACGTTCATTCGTTAATTAGTAAGAGATCCTATCTGAACTATTCAAATAACTTGTTTGAACAGACAGACACAAGTATCTTTGTATCTTAAACTACATAGACGCACAAGAGAAACTTGGCAGTGGGTATTATTATTATGTGTTTTATAGCATTTCCGTTTCCTTTTTGAGCCTTGGTTGCACCACGATGACGCCCATTGATAAGGTAAATAAAATACTAGTGTTCAATATTATTATATCCATTGATTATATTTGTTGTAATTGATAATATTACAATGTGGCCAGTCGTCACTACAGACACAAGAGTGTGACAGTAAACGCGACTGGTCATGGGTTCGATGCTCAGTCAAGAAAATGAAATATTTTATGTTTTTATTTCTTCGCTCTGATGTCGAGACAAAGCCCTGAGTTAAGTTTCGCTATGTAACACGCAAATGTCTCCAGAATTCGAAGGAAAATGAAGAGCGGAGTATCTTAATATTAGGTTCCCTGTGCCTACCCTACTGTGTGCGGGATACGTTTTCGTACCAAGTCTCCTCCTGTTATCCTGTATTTTTAGATAGTGATCGATACTGAATCATTCATCGAGTACATTTGGCCATTCTATTTTCTTATTTTGGCACCCCCTGTGTTTGAGCTTTATGTCTAGTTCCTGGCCTTTGGAAGCTTTCTTTATCACAAAAGTGTCTAGTATATGCATGCGATTGTAAAACTATATTTATATTACTTTTTCTCTTTATAGTTAGACGTATTTCTGTCTGTTAGTTAAACCAATTTATTCCCAATTTTCTATCTAAAAATGAAATAAGTGGGAAATCCAAAGCTACAGATAAACTTTTTTAAGTGAAATTCAAATATAAATCCATCTTATAACTTTGAGTGGTCATTACAGTGGAACAGCGTATGACGTTGAACGCGGTGGTGCTGTGGGTTGTTTTCTACTCGGTGAAATGAATTATTTTTATTTCCCCGCTTTGGTAAGATATAGTATGGTGTACAGTTCCGCCACTCAAAATATAAAGTCTCAACTTCCAGTGGAATTGGAAAATGAATTGTTTGATACTAGGTCCCGTCTGACTACCCAGGTACAAATAAAAAAATCATCGTATAAAGAAAATGTATTTTTTTGTTACTTCACGCTGTATCCCACAGATAGCAATGTAGGCTGAGGGAACCTGGGTACCGTTAAGAAACTCTGTTCACATTAAGACACTTACGTTCCTCACTTTTCACCGAGTTCTGGAGACATTGTATGTTGAGTGGAGGAACTCAATGCCGCGCTATGCCTATATAATACCAGCTTGAGAAAATGAAAATCTTAATTATTTCATACAAGAAAATGCATATATTTATATACCAAATGACGTACAAATAAATAAATACATATTATATATTGTACTGTAATAACTGTAGTCGCGTTAGCTCGCCCTCTTGGTCGAAATTATTCGTTAATTGCAATATTATTGATTCGTGGGTGACTCATACAGTTACATTACTTTGTATGAACGTAAATGTACTTGTTGATAAGATAAATCAAATCAAATTATTTTCAGGCTGTATCCCGCACACAGCATGGTAGGCAGAGGGAACCTAGTGTTAACACACTCTGTTCTCCACTTTCTGCCGAATTCTGAAGACATTGCGTGTTGAGTGGCAGAACTCAACGCCGCACTTTGCCTCGACATCAAAGCGAAGAAATGGAAATATAAACGTAAATAAATATTTCACTTCATCGAGTGGGGATCGAACCCACAATCGTCGCGTCACAGTCACACCCTTGTGCCGGTGCGCCACGACGGACTCACTTGTTGATGATGTAAAAATATTAATGAATTCCTTGGAAGTCTACATACGTATACATAAAAATTTATAATATAAGAACTGATAAGCCTTTTTTTGTCTCCAACTTTAACTACTGTATTGTTACGCTCAATGTCTGTTTGGCGATATTATAAAGCGTTGTCAATGTCTTAATTCGTTTAAGGAAACGTATATACCTACCAGACATATGTTTATTACTTCTGTAGTGTCCAGGAATGTCTTAAAACTAGATTACTAGGTACCCTCTACCGAAACTCCTATGTGCGGGATACAGGTTGAATTTAGAAATATATATTTTATTTCTTTCTATTCTTTTATTTTTTTTCTATTGACTTATTAAGATTGTCGCAAGCTTATATAGATAACGTTCTCTTTATGTAATGTCATTTTATATATAAAATAATTAAAAAGGCGTTACTGCACATATAAAATTACAATTATGTTATAATAAAAATATTGCTACAATTGAGTTCTAAAATCTATTAAAACTACAATATCTAACACGAAAAAACATTTTTTTGTAAAAACAAGCAAATATCTTAAATGACGCCATCCACAGCCTCCTCACTGGCAGCTTGCCCGCGGCCCGCGTCTCCACCCGTGTACTGCGGGACTGCAACTGTGTCAATAGCTCATGTACTTAATGTTAAGATAAATGTTCCAGAGATGCGCTTTAGAATTGCTTTTATCTACCAAACAAGTATGGAAAATGGTTATTTTGCCTGCTTTTTATTGCCTTTTATTATTATTTATTAAATTAACTGTCAATAATCTTACATATTCTTTTTGCTATTTTATTATATACGAGTATATTTGAATATTCAATTTAATTCCTTTTAGTACACTACAGAGATTAAAACATTTAAGTTCAATAATTTTGTAAAAAAACAACCATATCATTGATTTCTAGATGTATAACGTCAAAAAGTTACATAACGAAATGCATTTGTTCCATAATAACTCTCAAACTCTAAACACAAACAAATATCACTGCACAAACTACTTCCAGCTCTAAAACTAATTTAACCAAATCTCATATAAATGTTAAAATGACATGACACATGTATGTAATTACGAAATCAAATCAGCTTCAAGCTGTATAGTGTTATGACGCTCCGTTTTCCAATTTTCGAAGCATTGTCTGTTGGATCTTAACGCCGCACTTTCCCTCGACACAAATGAAAATATAAATATAAGCAAAATTTAATTTCCTCGAATTGGGATTGAAGTAAGAACCAGTCGCGTTCACAGTCATACTTTGTGACTCTGCGCCACGACTGGCCTCCGTCCGTTATATTTCTGTCCGTATGTATGTATGTATATTATTCAGTAGTTATGTCCTAATAGTCTGCACACGACAAATCGATACGAAGCACTCCGGGCGCGTCGTAGGCGTGGAGCGTGGACTAGATCAAACACACGTTACACGTGATTGAAATATATATAATTGAATTGCAATACTATTGGTTGTAGATTATGGAAATATGTTCTTAAGATTTTTATCTTTTTGTTTCATTTGAGATAGCTTTTGATAAATGCCATTATTACAAGCCCCAATAATCTAAGGCCATTTATATTTTAAGGCCAGTCGTGGCGCAGTGGCACAAGCGTGTTAGTGTAAATTCGACAGATTTTGAGTCGTTTTATACTCGAACAATTTAAATAATAATAATAATATTTTCCCATTAAAACACTTCTATTCTCCGTTTTCCTGCGAATTCTGAAGGCAATAGTGTTGGGACACTGCTTGACAACAGAGCGGAAAAATGGAAATATTAAATATTTAATTTTCTTGAGCGGAAATGTGGGAATCGAACCCACAGTCTGCCAGCTTTACAATCACACGCTTGTGCTCCACGCCACGACTGGCCTTAAAATATAAAAATAACATTAATCCAATAAAAATAATTAAACAAAATTTGATTAAAATAAAATCACAACGATATCTTAGACCAATCTAAAATCTATATCTCTATTGTATGCAATCTATCAATGTTTCTCTAAATCCAATCAAATCAATCATGGGAACAGCCGTGCCCTAACTAACATTGTATATGCTAAAATATATATGAGACAAGATTGTATAGGTTCCTATAGTTCGAATAAGGAGGCTATGGAGCCTCAATAATAAAGCAATTAAGGCGGAGGCAGACATGAGGCAAAATTTGCGTATGAACTTTATATTTACGGATATTATATACAAGTCTTTTATTAATTATCATTTATCCTAATTTAATTTAAAAAGTAAATGTTACGAGGCTAAGCGCGGGGTAAAGTTTTCGCCATTAAACACCCTATGCATCTAAAATTTGTCCGGAAATGGGGAACGAACGTTCCCTCCGTCTACCGTGCTATGTGCAGGATACAGCGTGAAGATAAAAAATAATAATAAAATGATACAAGCTAACCTATAAGCAAGTTATGATAAAATAAACTTAGATTTAAAATTGATATATAGACAGATTTGAGTTTCTTGTTTGATTATTGTGAAATATTCCGTTTTTAATTGTTTACTTAAGCTTTTCATTATCTTTTACAGGGATATATATCTTCTTTCTCACAGGGATATATTTTAACCACGATTAGCTGAAATAAGCGCTAAGTTAGAATTCCTCATATTCATCTCAAAAAGTAAGCTTTCTACGGTTTTCGCAAACACTCATGTAGGTAGAATAACAATTTTTATTCAATTTCCCGGTTTTGCTTTATTTTCTGACAGAACGCTGTATTGACGCCATGCCTGAATTTTCAGTTACGTTATTTGGTAGGAAGAGGGAACCTGGAAAGCTTAGACTCCGTTAATTACATTGATTTTTTAGCGAACTAAATATTACTTTTCACGCAATCTTTATATTATATTTTACATATAAAATATAAAACGTATCTACAGCTTGACCTTTGGTACAAACCACCTACACCCACTTTTCGTTAAGTCAATAGAGTGCTGAGATTGTATTATATTTGCTATCTATTGATCGTCTTCGCTCTAGAAGTGCAATTTTAACCAATTTCAAAAAACGGGTGGTGTTTTTTACTATCATCTTTAAAAATAATAAGAAATGTATATATATTGTGGTATGAAAAAAATAATATTTCTAAATATTTAAAAAAATGTATAACAACTGTTGTGTTTTGCAAGAACTGATGTGTTTTTGGCTAAGGTCTATTATTTCATCTCAACACAAAATTCCTCCAAAATTCGGCGGAAAGTGGGAAACGGAGTGTGAGGCATTCCGTTTCCTATTCACAACATAACACACACAATATTTCCTTTTCAATCCTATCATACGCAGAATACAAAAGCGAAGATACATGAAGCTAAAAAAATAATGATTTTATAAGTTCCGGACGTCCGTTCAAACAATATCGTTAAGTTTATCGCCGTCAATATTACACTCGACACCGTTTACAGTTTTATTACAGATCTATATGAAAGTGCTTTAAAGCTTTTAGTAAAGCTTGTGTCAGCTTAATGGAAATGACATGTACTCCAGAATGATTGGCGAAGTCTGCACCGGGGTCTCGCCCAGGATGTACCGGCTCGTCTGGCGAGCGTGTGACGTCACTCGCCGCACATGCAAATATCTGGAACGATTTAGTTAAGTTTCTTTATAGCACAATTTTTAATTATAGTCTATTAGAAATAGGTCTTTTTTAAATTTTGAAGCATTTCCTGAGCTGTGTTTAAAATATTATTCTCTCAGCTTATTTTAGGGACATTATGGACTAGGAGGTGAAACCGAACGAACCAATTAGTCTATTCAGGTCTAAGAGAAAAACTGGAGAAATGGTGTAATTCTATAACAAAACAAAATTATTATAATTTTGTCTAAGTTAAAAAAAAAAAACATATATTATTGATTCCCACTCGAGGAAATGAAATGTATAATATTTTTCAACTCCTCGCTTTATCACGAGACAAAGCGCGGCGTTGAGATACGCCATACTTTAAGAATTCGGCGGAAAGTGGGTAGCGAAAGTATCTTAAAGGGAACGGAGAGTTTCAACATTAGGTTCTTAAGTTCCCTCTGCCTACCCTGCCCTGCAAGTACAAAAAAAAATATCAAACAGAACTTATTAAGTAGATGTAACCCGTTATACCTTTAATATTATTAGAGGCTGGAAATCCTTATAATATCATTGAAAAACTTAAAAATTAAGAAAAATTGAAGCTCATTCATTAAACTGGTAACAATTATAGATACTTATAATTAACGTATTAAAAAGATAAAGTTTATTTCTATTTGAAACTTTGCATTAAGTTTTAATTTATGGAGGCTGGAATATTCTTGGACCGGATATAAGTGAGATTCTTTTAGATAATTATTATAAAGGCAAATCGTTCTTTGATACTAATAGGACATTATTTTTCTTATTTTTTCACGTTACAGCTCTTGGTAGCTTAATGCTTAATTTCAATGATGAAATTCAATTCTTAATTTGAGTAAATTTTTCAATAGGACAAATTTTCTCAAATTAGGCTACATATTTCCCTAGAAGAAATCGAAGCTATAAATGTCGAGAGTAATTTAAAATAAATATTTTGTTATAACGCCGCATAACATGTTATATTACATATAGAAACTAAGATCTTGCCAATGAGTGATGAGGAACTATTTTCACTAGATAAAAATAACTTTTTATTGCTAACAGTCGCTTTGATCATAAAGAAAAACTAATTTTCTATCTCATTTATTTTCTGTTCTTTATTTGATATGTGGTTCTTTCGACTATGTATGACAATTTTTTTTAACTTAATAATTTTTGCTTCTTGAGTTGCGCCATTTAATACGAAATGCCTCTAGGAGTAGACGGAAAGCCCACTTACCATCTTATATCTAGTGAAGCGGAGTGTCTTAACACTAGGTTCCCTCTGTCTACCCTACAACATACGGGATATAGTATAAAGCAGGAAGAAATGCCTGTACGAATCCAATTTTTATCTTTCCCGCATCGTAATTATATTCAGGGCAACCGGAAATAATTTTAATATTTTTTTATACATTACAAATGCTAAAAGCTCCTATTAATTTTATATCTAATATGAATCAAAAAACTCAAATAATAGTAAGTTTAATATAATGAATCGAATTTCATCTAAGTTTACATATCAATAATTATGTGTAAACAGTCTGTCTGTTTATTTTGATATTACTATGATCTCTCAATGTTAAGCTATTGTATTATACGAGGGAATATAATAATCCTAAGCTGCGAATATTATTGTGTAGATATTGTTAGCTTAGTCCATCTTACGAGAGATAAGAAATTAATATCACCTAAATAAGTATAAAAACTATTTGTAACACTGCGTTTTTCTTAATTTTATTGTGTACTTTTATTTCAGTTTCACGCTGTACGGCAACGCGTGTTAAGTGGTGGAACTCAACGCTATGTAACTAGATGGGAATATTACATCATATATGGATGCTATTGTACCTCGCTTCTCTTTTATTTTTTATCTTTATAGAAAACTAGTGGGCCTGTGCGGGGCTACGCCCGATTGAAATAGAAATATTAATAAAGAAATTGGAAAATTAAAGATTCAGTCAATTAAGAAAAACAGTTGTATAAAATAACTGTTACTGCAATTAGCAAATTTACTAACTTTAGTAGTTAATTAAATAAAACCTATATGTTTTGGAAAACTTGCCAGAATCCAATAGTGAAAACCGCATCTAAATCGGTTAAGTCGATTCTGAGATTAGCGATTACAAACGCATAGACAAACAGACAAAAATTTAAAAATCATTGTTTTCGGTTCTATTCCGTTAATAAAATATAATAATAATAATAAATTACAATGAATACTAGTCTAGACTTACATACTAAAGTGCTTTAGAGCAGATTTATGTATATTCTTTGAAGGATATGCGCAGAATAATAGTTTTAATTTCCAAGTAAATGACCTGAGTGGAATACAAAGCGACACAGACAAGGAGATTGCGGCGACTAG
>DWGR01005415.1:0-10395 GCA_018247715.1 Heliconius burneyi
AAGTTGTTAGATAAAATGGTAACAAGCTTCTGGAGAAAACCTAAATACTATGTTGATGACCCATATGCCCCATACCATACACGAGAAGAATACCATGTCACCAGAAAGAAGCCAAGAGATTTTAATTGAAAAAATATTATTAACTCAATAAAATCATAGATAATAAAGTTTTAGTTATCATTATTTTGTTTGTTTCTATTATTATATGAATAACTAAAAATCAAAATCAGCTTCACACTGTATACTGCACACAGCACGGTAGGCAGAGGGAACCTAGTGTTAAGACACTGTTCCTTACTTTCTGTCGAATTCTGCAGTCATTGCGTGTTGAGTGGCAGAACTTAACACTGTACTTCGCCTCAACACCAGAGTATATACCTTCAGGTATGGAAATATAAACATAAATAAACATTTCACTTCCTCGAGTGGGGATTAAATCCAAATTTGTCACATTACAGTCATACCATTGTGCTCATAAATAACTACCTTCCTATAATTTTATAAAAGTGATCTCATAGACAAATTATTAATATTTATTCCTCCATGGGCTTCATTCACTCATCAAAAAAATATGAAAGAATGCCAACAGTCAACATTCTTTTGAATATATGCGCTTTTATATGCTCTTATATGCGCTTTCTTTCTTTCTGCTTTCAAGAATATTAGCACAATAAAATTACAATTACAAATTTTACTTTCCCATAGTGAATGATATTTATCTATAAGTAAGTAGGTAAAGAAAAAACTGTCACAAGGGCAAACAAACAATACATGTAAATTCTATCAAAGATTGCATTATTATCAATCCCCATAATGTTTTTATAATTCTAAAGTGTTATTAAGAAATAATAAATTAATTTTTAACAAAAAGAAAAACCAACTTCTAACAACGATCTAAAAACTTACAAAATTATTTAACATAGATCTTATAAATTTGAAGTAGGTGTGAAGTAGTAGTATATATATTGTTAGCTGAATATCCAACGTGCGATGGAATATATTGCGCGCGAGCCAGCCCTTCCCTTACCCTTCCTGTATTAGAAGCATATCGACATCCACCACCACCGCGTTCATACTTATAAAAGCTAGTGCGCATTCGGGTTCAACCATTCACAAACCTAGCAAACCTCGCTCATCTGCGTCCAGTTATCGCCCCATAAGCCTCAGCATATTGCCTCCTCACACGTTTTCAAGCCACTGTCGTGGCCAATGATATTGTCCCTCCAGAACAATTGGCTTTAAAGCCAATCATTCCAGTACTCACCAGGTACACCGCGTCCCGAAATACTTGCTGCGGCGGCAATATTCTTCGATATAGCGAAAGTTTTTGATAAAGTCTGGCACAATGACCTGATCTCCAAGCTATTAAATGCAAACGTACCAGACAGACTCGTGCACACCATGCGAGACTACATATCAAACCGCTCCTTTCGTCACAGGGTTGAAGGTATCCTCAAGTCAGCCGGTCAGAGCCGGAGTCCCACAGGGCTCCATACTATCCTCGCTTTTGTACAACCGGTACACTCATGACATCCCCAAAACCCAAGGCACAAGCCTAGCCCTCCTCACGGACGGTACCGCCGCTTACTCGTCCGGTCACGTTTCAGTCAACATAGCAAACCATCTTCAAAAGTCCATGGACCGCATAGGTCAAAAAATTGGCTTACAAAATGGCGCATTAAAGTCAATCCCGATAAAAGCAATCTCATTTATTTCCCACGTCGCGGAACAGACGACATACCACATGTCCGCCTGTTGGGCAAAATTATACCAGAGGTCAAACGCCAAATACTTAGGCGTCATCATGAACAGTAAACTATTCTTCACACATCATATAAATCATGTCCGCCACAAGGCGATGTTCGTTCTAAGCCGCTTGCACCGACTAATCTGCGCAAAAAGCAAACTTTCCCTGAAAAAACAAGGTCCGCCTGTATAAATCGTGCGTCAGATCCATCTTCTCCTACGCCAGTGTTGTGTTCGCACAGACTGACCTTGGGAAATTAAAAATTATACAAAAATGATGCTTACGCATTGCCAGCGTTACGCCGTGGCACATGAGTAACAGAGATCTCCATAGAGACATCAAGTTAGACTCAGTAAAAGAACACTGTCGTAAGCTCTCTAGTAGCTATTTCGATAAAGCCGAATCCCATCCGAACCCACTGGTGATCAACGCGTGCACATAGCCAAACGACGCCCCGGGGATCTCCGTAGACCCAAGGATATTTTAACCGACGATGCTGACCCCATCACTAAAGCGAACGACCCTAAATATGTAGGTAGGGCCTTACACAATCGCAAACACACACCGCCCCCGCCGGTGGAGACGAGGTCCCAGTTTTACTGTGGCCCAATCGCGTCTCGGCACGAGAGGAGCCCTCAACTAATTTTCCAAAAGGGCATCAAGAGCCCTACCCCTACTGGGTAGCTCGGGCCGCGCGAAGCAAAGTGGCTTGCGAGCACCGTTTGTAAATAATAAAATAATCGTTTTAAAAAAAAACACCATTTGTAAAGTGTAATATTATCACTCACACACTTACCTGTCAAAGCGGCAACGTCGCACACGCTTCATTCAAGTATTTTTGTAGTAGTAAGAGTATGTGTACGTGACACGAAATACATGTATGAAAAAAAATCGTGAAATTAAAAAAATCCTACGTCCAAACTGTTGAGGCATCTTGATAAATTTTTTTAGCTCCGGGTTTGAAATATTTTACCCTATATGCAGTTTCAGTAAAAGAAGCGCTGCCTCTTCCACTCTGTATATCTCACGTAAATATTACCCTTTGAAATATATATTTAATCATCTAGTTGTCTAAAATATTGTACTGAAAGAGATTTATTAGTTAAAATGAAACAAGCAACAAAGTTCACAATAATTTAATTTACGTAAACACATTCATTCAGTATTTCAAAGTAAATTTTATTCCTTCTTTGACTCTTTTTATTATATAAAACAGTAGGTATTACTCACAGATAAAAAATTGATAATAAATATAAAACGAAATGTTATTGCATCACCAATATATTTTGTAACTTTGAAGTGTTAATTTGTTTTTATATGTAACAACAAAAAATAAATAAATATAATAATAAAATCACTTTAATAATAAAAGGGAAATATAAAATTGTTTAAAATAATATGTCTTTTTCATGGCAGTGTGCCATTGTGGAAGAAAGGTAGTCTATATTATTTTCACTTCACAAGTAAAATGTAATTTTAAAACTTGCACACCTCTTAAAACCTCACAATAAATGATTAAATACTATTTATTAGTAATAATCTGTAGAGAGGAAAACACAAATATACTACAAAGTATAATATTATAATTCAAAACTCTTCAGTATTTAAAATGCTAACAGATTAAAATTGGATTTAAGATCCACAATTGTTTATCTTATAAACATCAATAATTCTAGTATAGTCTATTTCACAACATTTGAATTCTAAAATTGCTAATAATTTACACAATAGTAGGTAAATATGTAGATTTACATCAAAGTTGATGTGTGAAAATTATTTTTTTATATTGTAAAATGGTAACAATTTTCTCTTGTAAAGGAAAACTTCTAAGGATAGGAAATTAGTCGACATTTTATTATTATATAATCGAATATTTTTTTCATTGGCAAAGTAAAAGAAAAAAAAACGAAAACGAATAGTTTTTAAAACGGACAATATTTTTAATTCTTAATTATATACACAAAAACAAATGATATCGTTGTACACATTAACAATCAAAATGATATAAATCAAAATTCAAATACATTATACTAAGCCTTACGAAAATAATTTTCATTTAATACCTACTTAAAAAAATAAGCTA
The DNA here is from genome assembly GCA_018247715.1 of Heliconius burneyi. Taxonomy (NCBI): domain Eukaryota; kingdom Metazoa; phylum Arthropoda; class Insecta; order Lepidoptera; family Nymphalidae; genus Heliconius; species Heliconius burneyi. Next base: position 3,831 of record DWGR01005415.1, read on the forward strand.
AATCTTTGCAAAAAGTTGTCAAAACAAATAATAGTTTAAAAAAAATTAAATGTCTCTTTAGTATTATTATTGCACATAGCTTCACAAGTGAAGTGGACGTAATTACCATAATATATATAACAGTTAGATAAGTTTAAATAATTCGACTAGCATCGTAATACTTTCTGCTTAAAAAAATCAATTGACAACTTAATTCGTTATTTATATTTTATATGTAAAATAAAAACAATTTCTTATTCATTATAGAGTAAATCTATGAAATAAAGCTGGTGATACACAAGAATATAGCATCAAAGGCCACGTAAAATATATATAACATGATAATATATCATGTTAAATAAAATAATTGATCGATAATTATATTACGATTCGTTAAAATAATCTGGATCAAGTAGAAAAATGATATTAAATAAATCTAGTTTTCATAAATTCTAAATAAATAATAGATATTCATAGTGAGATATTCATAATATCTCTATATACAAATAAATTATATATATATATATATATATATATATATATAGATAAAGAGTATAAAATTAATATAACCTGTTCTAATTAAAAAGTTATTTTAAAAAGTCATCGGTCATATTTATATTATACAGTGTTTAAAATAGAAATCTCGCGAAGTAACACTAAATCACAGTCTATATTAAATACATCAACATTTATCTAAGAATTAAACGTCAAAACGACGAATAGATTAAATAAATACCCCCTATAAAGTCTAGATCTGATTGAGATATATAAGATATTGCTCATAAAAAAATTACATACCTTAGTACAGATTATATATAAACTTTATTTTCACTTTATACACCATATCCCGCATGTAGCAGGGGCATGGGCATAGGGAAACTAGTGTAAGGGCACTCCGTTCTTCACTTTCGTTCAATTATCCAGACGAAACTAAACACGCACTTTTTTTGTTACCAGAGCGAAGAAATAAAACTAATTAATTCCACCGATTAGTCATCCAACCAACTACTGTCGCATTTGTAATCAAGACACTGCTTCTGCGCCACGACAGACTTCCGAAAAAATTTTGGAATTACTATATAGACATTATAAAATTTTTGCCAATCTCTCTATATATAAATATAAGGTTTATTTTTCTCAATCAGACATGATAAGTTCTAAAATACTAAGTAGGTCCATTCTAACAGTATCTAGGTATTTAGGTAATATCTTGAAGAAACACTAAACATTTAAGAATGTCCGTTAATGTCTCGCGCTAGTCAATCGATTTGGACGGTTTCACTTTGTCCTTTTTGTCTGAACTGCTTTGGCTGCTCCTGGAAATGTAAATAGGATTTTTTTATGAGATGATCCGTATTTATTAATTTTAAAAGTAAGAAGGCACACTAAAGGCGTTGAGTTCGGCTACCAGTGACTTGATAACACTAGGTTCCCTTTACATATATGCAGGACAGCATATTATGGCAAAAATAATATATATATTTTTTTCAAAAATTAAAATAGTAAACATTTTCAATTTTCTGATTCAATAACATCAAAGTTATTGCACACATACACACTAATTGTATAATTAGTGTGCATGTGTGCGCAATCAAAGAGATATCTGTAAAGATAACTCTTTGATTGCGTTAACCGATTATAAAAACAAAACACTTACCAGTTGAAACTTAACCGTCACAACATATGGCACAACCTGTAAATTCATTTAATCATAATGAAAATAGTATATAAAATTACAATTTCATTTCACTTCTCTTCAACATATTACTAGAAAAAATGCAATAAATTATGTTTTTACCGCTTTGATTTGGCCCAATGAACTACAAATATAAGTTTGTAATTCTATGATATACTTATTAAATTATGTTTTTCTCTTTTAACTGCGTTGACTTGGGAACTTGTCTTTTTTGGGTCCCAAGGGACTATGGAAATGGATATCTGATATTCATTTCAATTGGATACCTTCACACTATCTTGGCATAAATTATCTTGACAGGAGGACAGACGGATAACAAAGTGATACTATAAGAGTACGGTTTTCTTTTGAAGTACAGAATTCCAAAGTTTTTTCTTTAGGATTCCACAAGGCTTCCACAAATGATAAAGTTGCCACTAACCGTCCTTTATGTTTAGACGTCTTGAGCACAGGAGGGTCCGCCGCGCTCGGCGTCGTCTCTTCGCGCGTCTCTTTGCTTGGCGCGTAGAGGGATCTGGAGAAAACTTCCCGTTCACATCGATTATGTTGCTTTATTGTATGTTTATTTTTTAGCTATTTTAGTGCTATTTAGTTATATGGGTCATTCAAGTATTTCATTAATCATCTTCAGATACGCAATATGTAGATGATTCTGTGGGACTTGGGGAACGGAGAGTCTTAAAACTAGGTTCCCTCTGCTTACCGCTATATCTAATATAATGATACAACGTATAAATTTAAGTAAATAGTCCTTGATTCTAAATGCCATGCTCATCATCATCTTCCATGATCATCTTTTAGAAGAACCCTGTCCACTTACCTCATATTATCAAAAAAACGTAATTAATAGTAATATATACTCGAATGGCCCGTATTTTAAGGTTTTTGTTAATTTAGTTAGCTTTTTAATTAGTTAGTAATTAGGTTAGTTAGCATATTTTTTAATTAGTTAATCTTGTTGTTATATTATAAACAATAAATTGAATTAATGATCTGTAGAAGCGAAATGGAAAGAAGAACACTTAGTTCAATATGCAATCATTTAGTTAATGTATTATGTGATTATCACCTAATATAGTAATTGGCCAAAATATGGTAAATGTCATTGGTGCAGGAACATTATATAGAAATATATTGCAATTTCGAAAACATTTATGTCTGAATAAAAACTCTAATTGTTTACTTTTACTTGTTTTATATCTTAGAATTGAAGTGTCCAGCGACTTCAACCATGTAATTTGTTTTTGTGGAATTTCAATACAATGAAGACAATACAAAATATGGGATGATTTGGCTGAATAAGACTCTGGCTATATAAAGATATAAAGAAAAAAGAAATACTTCAGTATTTCTTTTTTTATATATGTTTGAACACACATACAAACAAGCAACTACAAATTGTATGAAAAACCTACCTAGTAAGTTTACTTCGTGCTGGCCTTTGGAAGTTCCCGCTTTTCCCTCGTCTCAAAGAATGGAAGGACGTCTTAATGGGTTTGACGAGCGCCATGCTGTCCGACACAGGCCGTGCGCAGTTTAACGTCGTGACTGTGAACTCTACGTCTTTGATTGGCTCATTTGATGCTGGAAATTATATTTTTTGTGTTTTGTATAAACTATTTCTTTTTAGTTTCACGCTGTTTCCCGCACATAGGAGTATGACTATTCCCAGTGGATAGGAGTATGACGTTTCCCACTTTCAACCGAATTTTGAGGCTTTGCGTGTAGCGTGGTGGTACTCAACACCGCGCTTTGCCATCTTACTAAAGTGAGGAAATTAAAATATTCTATAACCCCAAGTGGGAAGCGAACCTAAAGTACACGTTTGTGCAAAAAAAATAAAAACGAAACAAACCTGTAAATTCCTCGATAGGTTTATCAATAGTGTCGTGATCGATCCATGTTAATCCCATTTCAACTTTTTCAGCCAAATCTTGCCATCTTTGTCTATTTTCCATCGTTCCCGTATACAATGGCTGTATCCACGGGAAGGTGTCCGATAGTACTTTGTACAGAGGCAGGCAAATCATGTCGATGAAACCTACTTGCATTTGTGGTAATTCGTCTTTTTTTTCTCTGAAATTAAAAAAAAAACGAACTGGGTTTCCTTACTATATTTTATAACAGGTGACAACAGAGCACAGTTAAATATTATAACATTCGACTCAAACGTGACTTCGCCCTTTTAAAGTTATTGATATGCTTAAATTATACAAAGTCTCACAATAATTGCAGACTATGTGTTACTATGAAGTGCATGCCGTCGCTGTAAAGTTTCATCTAAATTCCTTCAGTAGTTTTAGCGTGAGGGTGGAAAAACATCTTTCGTCATAAACTTTCATATTTATGATATTAGATAGTAGGATAGCATTGTGTTTAAAATGTCCGATGTAGAATAATTTTAATATGGTAAAAGTACATATTTTTTTACAATCATTATAAAAATGTAATGTAGCAGGATTTGTTCCTAGATCGCTTTACACCTTCATGTAAAAACTACTAATAATTTTTCATTTGACCAAAAGTTTTATAAGTAAGAAGCAGGTTGTATTAATTTATATACTATCGAAATACTGTAACACCTGCCCAGCTGACCTGGCGAGGGCGTTAGTTACTTTAATAATTTATAATGCTTTAAAATATAAAAAATATAGTATTTTACTTGTTAGTCCTTATGTTTTTTACTACACAGAAAGTTGAAAACGTAGTGCCGTAACATTTTGTTCTCCTCTACCCTGCTAAAGCCTTAATATACGGTAAAGATAAAAATACCATACCTGTCCATCATAGCTATAGGTTGTTGATTCAACTGTAATTTCTCTAAGTCCCCCTGATCGAAGAATTCGTCAGCTACCAATTTGGCCACTTTATGTTGCACCTCCCAAGGTTTCGCTATTGCTGATACGTCGCATGCTGTCATCATCATGCCGCATAGCACTGGACGAAAACAAAATAATCATAGAAATAATTCATTATATTCTACGGATAGATGCCAGTGTTTATAATTATAAAGTAATTGCTGGAGTTTTTTTAGTTTTATATATTATAAAAGCCCAAACAATTTAAGAGACGTTAAGTCTTGAGTATGTGAACTGAAACTGAATATTTTTAAATTAATATTTAATAAAAAGTGCGATAACTAAAAGAGAGGATTATGAAAAAAATATACTGACATTCCTTCTTTTCCTGACTTTGCCAATCGAATTCGCCATTTTCAACTAATTCTAGAAACTTCGATTTCTTCTTGAAATACATAGCTAGGTCCGTTGACAATATCGCTGTCTCCACGACGCGCATCACATCTTTGTAATCGCATGGGGATAATGCCTGGAATTATTGAAAGGATTTTCATTATAGATGTTATTTTCATATTTAGATTGTATTTCTAATATTTTTCTAATTTATTAAATATTTATTTAAATAAATAATGTGGAATCGTGCCTTTTTCGTTTTATGTGGGTTAAGCAATGTTTTTATGACATCATATATAAAAAAGCATACATATAAACGTTATTCTTGAATCACTTGGTTTTACAGAGAAAACCGCATTAAAATCTACTAAATATAATTATAAAGCGACTTATCATAAAGTTTTCTATTGTCGTCCTATAAAGCCCGCTAATATATATATAGATTAAAAATAAATAAGAATACATATATTTTCATTTATAATTAATAGAGAAAAAAGAAACAAGGCTTACTTGAAATATATTATTGCTCTCACTATTCAAAATCATGACACACTGATCAAAATGATGATGCTCCATAGTGGAAGTCGAATACAAAATGGCCAAAGGACTTTCGGTTTTCGTTTGAAACGCATTATTAGTGCCTCTATGGTCTAGGTCGTGGCATAGACAAGCCACTAAGAGACCTAGGATTTCTAGGTCGGACATAAATCTCTCCATTTTACCAGTTTTCAACATGGCGAACATTGTTTGTGCTACGTTCAGCGCGTGCCGCCAGTTGTGGTATTTGACTGGTCGGTAATTCTTCTTTACCGATAGTATCCATCTGCATAATACCTGTAAAGTTAAGTTTTATATATAATTTATATTTTTTTAACTCCACGCAGTATTCCGTGTATAGTAGGGCAAAGGTTCCCTGGGAACTTGGGGGGACTAAAACACTGCGGTCCCATTAAAACACTACCGTTGTACACTTTCCGCCGAAGTATTAAGCCTTTGCGTGTTGAGTGGTGAAAATATTAATTATTTCATCCCCCCAATTGGGGCAGGAACTCACAATGGTTGTGTTGTTAGCCGCACGCTAGTGCGATTTTCTATTTATGAACATTAAATCCCATACTTACATCGTAAGGAATATGAAATTTCTCGACAAGATTGCACTGAAGGAACATTCGTAACGTCGCTCTACATGTATCTTCGTCGGATAAGTCGAAATCTATAAAAAAAATAAAAATATTTTACTAATAATATATTAATAATATGACATTAGAGGCAGTGGTCGTCCCAGGGACACGCTGTGTCTCTCTCTAATTTTAAATGAGATATTTGTAGGTTTGATTCCTACTCGGGGGAATTATTCATTTTCATATCGTTGTTTTTTTACCAACAAAAAGAAATGGGGCGGAAAATGAAGAACGGAGTGTGTTAACAATAGTTTCCCTCTACCTACCTTGCTATATACAAGATACAGCGTGAAACTAAAAAAAAAAATATACTATATATATTCGCTTTTAAAAGCCTCACGTCTATTCCTTACTATATTAAAAAAATATTTAAAAAGTTATGACTTAACACACAAACTTACCATGAAACTTAAAACTATACAAATTATATACTTCAGCGGAGGGTATGACCTCTTGACATAATTTATTCGTGTCTTCCGCCGACGCCGTCGCGTGGTACGACAGACACTCTAGCGCTA
>DWGR01005416.1:0-10394 GCA_018247715.1 Heliconius burneyi
ATAGATTTAGTAAGTTTAAGAGCCTTGTAGATAGATTTCCAAATTTCTTTATACAAATTCAAATTTTACAAATTTCCAAATTACAAAAATTGGAACATTGATAAATAAAATAAATAAATAAATGTGAATGAGTCAGGCTGTCGTGGCGTGGTATATGTTCTTAATTTGTTGCAAATTTCCGCTTTTTGCCAAAATTCATTATTTGTACATGGTATTACATACTTTACGCCTATTTTTTCTATCCTCTAAGAGACCATAGACTTGGATAGTTGATATTACTTTCACCCCCAGGACATCGAGAGATAAATTATATTAACACACAGACAGACGAACAACAAAGTTATAAGGTTTACGTTTTTCTTTTGAAATATGAAACCCTAAAAATGTAAATCAAGTTTATACAACAAACGACGCACCAAATTACTCATGATATTTAATATGTGTATGTTTTCATTTAACACCTCATCTTTTTATTTACCATTTAAAGTGTAGCTCGTAGCGGGAAATATGTAAAAATATGTATTATGGGAAATATATGTTTGCATAACATTACGTAATGTTTTATGTGATTTTTTTATGTAATTTATATTAATGCTAAACTATGACAGCGCGAAAGTGTGTAGGGAGCTAGGAGTTTGTTGGCAGCACAAGGGTGTGGCTGTAACGCGACTGTTGTGGGTTCAATGCTCACTTGAGGAACTGAGTTTGTGTTCTGCCACTCAACACACATTGCCTCCAGATTCCCGCAGAAAGTGGGGAACGAAGTGTCTTAACGCTAGGTTCCCTCTGCCTACCCTGCTATGTGCGGGATATAGCGTGAAGCTGATTTGATTTGATTGTGAAGTATGATGTATCTTAATTGATACCCTAATCATTATTTTTATGAAGCTTAATTAAAAATATATTAAATTTATGAGTAACTCTTTCGTAATTATTACTTATTTAGTGCTTGGGATTTCTTGTAACATGTATTGAGATATGTAGAGGCGACAATAAACACGAGAATTATATTCCATTTATTATTTATTTTTTGACAAACAATCAAGTAATTAAAAATAAGATAAAATGTAACATAAAATATTTATTTTATTAAATAACAAATTTTTTTTCTAAGGTTTTTCTGTAGGAGTACTTTATTCACACAGCGATTTATAATGATAAAATTGAGCAGATGAAATAAAAAATTACATTTAAATTTAAGAATTTTATGAAAAACAACTGTTACTACCTAAGACACGATGATGAGGGACATAAAAATATTAAATGTCGCTCGTCCGACATATATACAAATATCCCGATTTCTATTTTATAATTACCAATATAACTTTGCAAAAAAGGCTAGTCGTAGCGCCCAAGCACAGTACAGTACAGCACAGTAGCGCACAAGCATGTCACCAAAACGCGACGGACACTCTGTACTTTCCGTGAAATCTCTCTATCTACCCTGCTTCATGCGGATTATTTTTTCAAGATTATTCTTTAACTCTGTAGTGCGTAAGACGATAAGACTGAAAGACTATTATTAAATGAAGTATATGCTACCACAAAATATTCAAATTACTCTTTTATGTTAAATGCTGTACAAATAACAGAGGCATTCCCTAAAGCATTGCGGGATACAGCGTGAAGCTTAAACACGCGTTTTTTTAAAAGATTTATTATACCTAGCTCGAATTTTCCACAATCACATAATAACTAAACAAAATAGAAATGTTTTTCTCACACATGGTACGAAAGAAAGGTTATGAAAATTATTTCTTACCGTACTGTAAGGGTGAATGAACCCCACTCGTGCGGCGTACAAGCCCTTATACACGTGGCCTTATAGACTGATTGCATTCTGTGGAAAGTTTTCTTGCAAAGGTACAGTTACCTTGAATTAGAATTTTTTAAACTTTAGTTACGTAACGTGTTGGATACTAGCGTAATTGAATCTAAATATTATCCCGTTGATCTTACATAATAATATTTCACATGGAAAACATAGAAGATTCAGAAATATGAAACAGGTCATCCACCTCTACAATATCTTAAGGCACCAATAACAATCCCCAAGACAATTTTCGCGAGAGCGAAATTATATCACGCTTATGTTTCATATGATATATTATTCTACTGACATAATATGTTATATATTTTTAGTTATATTTTATGTAATAGATAAAGAAATTACTTGTTAATCTTTTTTTTACTTTAAACCTGTGCCTTAGCCCACTCGTGGCATGGTTAGCAGATGCCTGTTAGAGCTAAATGTGGGCACTTAGTGTTAAGACACTTCATTCTTATTAATACACTTTTTACTAGAGTTAAAAATATCAAATATTTCATAGAGGCAAAGCGCGGCGTTGAGTTCTGCCACTTGAGTTCTGGGGAAAGGAGTGTCTCACCACGAGGTTCCTTCTGCTCCTGCTGTGTGCGGGATACAGCGTGAAGCTAATTTTATTATTTTTTTTGTTGTTTAAACATTTCGATCCCCGAGTGGGAATCGAACCCAACACCTTGCGTTTATAACTAATACAAAACAACTGCACTAAATAAACAATTGAGATTAAACATTCTATTCAGACTTCGTCCTTATCCACATTCGTCGTGTCAACACTTAGCATTTTGCATTTCATTCACTTCATTTTTATCTTTGAACAAATAATCTTCACTAACTGTATAGGACTCTTAATAATTTTAGTTTAAAATTTAATTTATTTAAAAAAAAAAACTTTTACAGTTCAAAGACCGCGCTATCTGAAATTTAAAGATTTTTTACGAACATAATACAATGAAGGTTTGAAAACTGTTTGTGTTCTCATAGTAAAATTATTACAAATATTTAAACAGATTTCATTGTATTAAAATTTTCTTATTTTTTTTTTAATTTAATTTTTGTATTATTGAGAATTTATAATCTGTTTGAATACGTTATTATTAGTAGATATAAATATTATCGATGAAATTAATTTATGAAAAAAATATAATATTAGGATATAAAGTTTTGGTCCTTTAAATTATAATAAACTGAAGCCGTGACCGGGTCACGCGGCTTCGCCCGCTTTATGGGATAATTTATTAAATATATTTATGAAATCATTTTCAGTTTTCAATAGAATTTGTAAAAAAATATAAGCCTAAATAAATAAATAATCAAAATAAGGTAAAAAGAATAAAAAGTGAAGACTTATTTAAGACTATAAAAAAAAATATCTGAGTTATTGAAATGAAAAAAGAAGTAAAAGTAACTAAAGGAAATTCTTTATATTAGAAAAAGTATCTAAAGTTTTCCGTGCGCGCGTACATAGATACCTACTCTAACAAAACTTATTTCTATATTAAAAAGGATAATTTTTTCAAGCCCTAATGATAGTAAGCCACAAATGATAATGATGTGTATAACATCGGTATAGGATAACCGAACTGAGATAACCAAACATTCTTACCTAAATTTTTCTAATTTCTTGTTAGAGTTCGAACGAAGCAAAGTATAATTAAAATTAATTAATTACATAAAAATTAACAATATTTCGAAAATGTATGAAAATTTACAAAACCGTCAAAATCATCTGCCCGTTCGCGTCGGTCATACTATGCCGCTCGTGGGCTAGGTCATTTTGAATCAGTGACATCACCTTTATTATTTATTAGAATATTATACAGTAGATTATAATTTCAATGTAGATAAAATGCTAAAAGTTAACCCGAATAAATAACCCGAAAAAACCCGATAAATTTAAAATTTAATATCTAAATTCATTAAAATGGTTACGTTTGCTTAATCCTCAGAGATAAACATACACCATCGCGGAGTTTTTTAAACATTATTTAGAGGTCAATAATTTTTGTAAAACATTGTTTTTGTCTCATAAGGTTGAGTCGGCGCACGCCATGTAGGTATGCGCTAAGTAAGCTCCTCTTTGGTGACGTTTTCTTTGCCTTGCGTTGCCTAGCAACGCGTAGCGACGGTCCTTATTAACATGGCGGAGTAAATTGCATTTCAAATTAAGAAATATTTAATATAAGAGTATATATCGATAATATTACAATTATAATATGAGTATATATATGAGTATTTAATTATAATTAGATTACGGGTTTGACCCTGATTGCATAAAAGAAAGACAGACAGACAGACAGAGTTACTTTCGAATTTATAATACACGCATGGATATGCTCCAAATGAGAACGTCATGGCGAAATCGGGCAGCGTCTGACCGTCAACGCGACGGTCGATTCGGGTTGGTTTAAATCCCACTCGTGAGTGGGTCTGGTATACGAAGCGCGGCGTTAAGCTCCACCACTTACAAGAATATTTCGAAAATCAGCGGAAAGTGAGGGACGAAATGTTTTAACACTATGTTTCTCCTTCTTGTCTTGCTATGTGAAAAAAAAAGAAGCTGTCTTATTTCTTCTTTTTCTTCAAAAAAAAAAACAAAGATTTACCATGTAATTTTTCTCTTGATATTATAACCTTGAATTATATAATCGTCAGCAAAGTATTTTTTATTGAAAATACAATACATGCTGTTTCTATCTACATATGAAGTTCATGGTCTCAGTCAAGGTCTGTCGCCTGTCATTTAAATCGGATACCAAAACCAAAAGTTAATATTAATGTTTTGGATATATCGATGTGGGCGTGTACGACATGTCTGGGGATATGTTTTTTATATATGGTTATCTAAATCGATTTACATTGTTCACCATATTGTACAGGAAAAAAACCTATTATTGTATCTGAACATGTATCTTGAACCACTGATTAGAGAGTAATATAAAGGAAGAAAGCACGGCAGTATTATAGAGCCTCAGGTAATTATAAAAGTATGAGAAAGAGAAAAAAGAAAAAAATAGCACCAAACGAAGGGGGACCTCCGGGGGATACTTATGCTTTTGACGTGACTTTCATCCATTATATTTGATACTGTGTTATCGAAGCTTATTATCCCTAGCTCTCTTACCGCTCACTTTTCCATTATACATCTTTTTTGCCATGCTTTTGTCACTCATTCGTTCGAAGTGCCCAAGCCAGCTGAGCACGTTCTTCATCATTCTCACCGTGACATCCTCGAAATATATGAAAATATATTTCGTTTCTTTCGAGGATGTCACGTTACATTTCCTCGAGTAGAAATCGATCCCACGACTTGTTGCGCTAACAGTCACACTCTTATGCCCCAGCACAACGACTCGCCTCACTTATTAAATAATAAATATAAATATGTTTTATAACTGGTAATTTTGCATGAAACATAATTGTTAATATTTTATTTAAATTTAAAGATTATTTAATATTTCTTAGAAATCGTACGTTAGATGTTTTTACTCGTATTATATTATATTTTTTATCGTAGATTAAACTTATCGTTTCTTTTGTGTCGATAAAAAATACATATATAATAGGTTATAGACAAAAAAGTGTTTTAAAATTTTAACTGACGTATTTACTGTCTTTGTTATTTAAATGCTTTGCAGCTTCACTATATCCTGCACGTAGGAGGGTAGGCAGAGGGTTCCGGGGAACCTAGTGTTAAGATGCCGCGCTTCGCCTCGTTACCAGAGAGATCAAATGAAAATACCAAATATTTCATTTTCTTGAGTGGGAATTGAATTCCCAATCTGGCCCCTTTACAGTCATATGCTTGCTTGCCTGCGTCACAACTGGCCTCAATACTTATAACTTAAAAAATAAATAAATAATCATCTTCACACTGTATCCCGCATACAGCAGGGTAAGCAAAGGGAACCTAGTGTTAAGACACTCCGTTCCCCACTTTCTGTCGTATTCTGGAGGCATTGCGTGACTTATGACTTAAATGTATTAAATATATAAATAAAGGCTAACTAACGTTACTATAGGCGTTTGTGGTGCAAGGCCATAAGAGTGTGACTCCCCACGATGGTTGTCTGTTCGATCTAAATTCAGGGGAATGAGTTATTATTTATTTATATTTTATGTACTTGCTCTGGTCCCAAGGCGTGTAAAGGAGTTGGGTTACTAAACATGCAATGCTTTGAAAATTCAAGGAATTGTCGGGGACGGTTTGATACTAGGTTCCCTCTGTCTACCCAGCGATATGTGGGATACAGAGTGGGATACAAAGCTAAACATCACTATAGAGTACCTATACACAGTACATTCAACTGATTACTATTGTGCAAGCATCCTGTATGAAATATTAGTATGAACTACCATATGTTTTATTTGATGGAGCGGAAAGCTGACATATCTTAAGCTTTTCTTGGACTAATTAAATAATTGTTCTGACGTCTGTCCGTATCCAGGAATAAACTGTTATAAATGATGATATTATCTCGGTTGGCGAGTTTAGTCTAATTTGAAGAATTAACTAAATATCATACACACATCTGGATACATGGCACTCCACTTCTGTGTGTTTTACTAGGAGCGTCCTTCCACGCGTCACGCGTAACTGTAGAATGGCCTACCTGCAGCAGCGTTTCCAGGTCGATATGACCTGGGTATCTTAAAAAATAACGTCGATCTCCACTTGGCAGTCGGCAACGAACTTGTAGCATCTGTAGTGTTACACGGGGTCGTGGGCGGCGGTGATCACTTACCATCAGGTGATACATACCGTACCCTCGTTTCTCTTGTTTTTTCTATAAAAAAATCCTGCACTAAAAACACAATTAGTCTGATTACTGTAATTTGGAAATAAAAACACTATATATTTTAATTACTCGGATGAGAGTCGAACTCACAACCTGTCGCGTATACAGTCATTCGCTTGTGCCCCTGTGCTACGACTGGCCTCAAAAGATACATTTATTTTGTTAAATATCTATATAAATTATAACAATGTTAAAATATAACAAAGCCAAGATTTATTCTTATTGTATTAAAACAAAATGTTAATTCAGTCGATCTAACTAGAAAGGAACGGAACCTCAAATATGACCTCTAACTGACTTCCTTCTACATTCACCGTTCAGAACTTCCCGAGTGTGACAGCCAGTTACTTATAATTTAAAGTAATTTTGATGTTAGCAGTGTGATTGTCCTATTTAATAACTATTATTATATCTTCATATTTTCATTTCTTCGCTCTGGTACTGAGGCAAAAGCCCGGCGTTGAATTCCACCACTCAACACGCAATGCTTAAAAAAATAATGACTTAAATAAATGGGGAACGAGGGATTTTAACATTATGTTCCCTCTTCTTATCCTGCTGTATGCGGGATACATCGTGAAGCAGAATAACTCTATAGTTTCGGTGTTATATGGTTAATTATTTAACCACGCTATTTACTTTATGCTGAAATCAAACCAGGCCAGTCATGACGCACGAGCATATGCGTGTAACTATAAATGCGAATGGTGGGTTCGGGGTGGGGTTCAATCTCCACTGAAGGAAATAAAATATTTAATATTCTCATTTCTTCCCTTTGCTGTCGAGACTAAGCGCGGCGTTAACTCCCGCCACTGAACACGCATTGTCTCTAGAATTCCGGCGGAAAGTTTCGAATGGAAATTACTTAATACTAGGTGTCCAGTTTCCTTTTGACTACACTGCTATGTGCGGGATACAGCTTGTACTCGTACTTAAAGGAAAAAAAATGTATTTACATTCATCTCGTGCTGTAACTTGAGATGTAAAGTTTGTTTTGATTGTTCGTCGTTTAAGCTAAGTTGTTTATATTTATATTTACATACATTTGTAATAAAATGAAGAAATCACCAGCTGGCTTGTGTCCAGGTGGTAAATATTATATATTTTTATTTATTAAAAAAATATACTCGTATTCTACCTAAAACAGTTTTATTTCTAGAATTGACGATGGAAATAATTTTCAATTTATCTTATTATACCTAGAAATGTTCCGTCGTTCGACGGTTGTAAGAAAAAATAAAATAATAAAGTATATTTGCCAGAGGCCAGTGGTGGCGCAGGGGCACAAGGTGTGACTGTAATACCGACTGGTTGTGGGTTCGATCCCCACTCGAGGAAATATTTATTTAAATTTATATTTTCATTTCTCCGCTCTGGCATCGAGGCAAATCAAATGAACTCAACACGCAATGTCTCCAGAATACGGCAGAAAGTAGGGAACGGATTGTCTTAACACTAGGTTCCCTCTGCCTACTCTGCTGTGTGCGGGATACAGTGTGAAGCTGATTTGATTTTTTAAAGTATATTTGCATTGCTTTAAAAATAATAACTTAACTCTATTTCACACTGCAACGTCTACATAAATTTATATCAACAATTCTATAAATTATTTTCCAAATATCTCTATTATTTCATTATATTTCTTTAATTTATCATCTTGTAGTTTTATGGATAAGATAATGACATACCCAATATATTTAATTAAAAAACCGCCAAGGTAACAAGGCGAAAGCGCGGCTTTGAATTCCGTCACTCAGCACGCAATGACTCAGCCTCGATAATTCAGCGGAAAGTAGGGAACAGAGTGTTAGGTTCCCCGAAAAAAAAATATATAGTAGTATTTTTTTTATGGTAAAAGGACAAGGCAAACGAGCGTTCGGGTCACCTGAAGGTAAGTGATCACCGCCGCACACGACCCCGTGCAACACCAGAGGAGCTACAGGTGCGTTGCCAGCCTTTAAGGTGGAGGTAGACGCGCTTTTTGAAGGTAACCATATCATATCGACCTGGAAACACTGCCGCAGGTAGGCCATTCCACAGATCCGTGGCGCGTGGAAGGAAATTCCTACGAAACCGCACAGTAATGGAGTGCCACGTATCCAGGTGGTGCGGATGATATTAAAGTAGATGATGATAGATGATGATAGTAATATAGATAGTTTTCATTCCTTCGAGAATTGCTGTGAAACTGAGTATCTTAAAACTAGGTTCCCTCTGCCCTGCCCCGCTGTGTACGGGATACCGCGTGAAACTGATATTGTTTGAGCCAGATAAAGGCAGACAGGACATGGTATAAATTGATAAGAAATCGACCAATTTTCATTACGTTTGAATGATATAACAGTAAAAAATAATAAAAAAAATTTAAACCTATAATGATATATTTGTGAGTTTCTTACAATTTATTTTTAGCTTCACGCTGGATCCCGCTTGGACTGGCTTCTTTTTACAACATGTTTCACAACTCAACACGCAATGCCTCCAGAATTGGGCGAAAATTAGGAAACGTAGTGTCTTAACACTAATCTCTACATGCGGAATTCAGCGTGACACTAAAAAAAAAATACTCAGGACTTTTTGATAGACACGTGTATATAAATAAATGTATACTGTAATAAATTTTACGATGTTGTAAGATGAAAATATATAATTTTACGATCAATAAAATGGTAAATGATATTAAGTCGTTATTATGCATTTTGAAACGTGTAATTGCTTATAACTTTATAAAATATATTTTTTTCAATATCAGGCGAGTCTTTATCAATAGAAGATTCTTCGAGAATATTTTTATTATTGTAATATATTCTCGTTTGGTATTCACACCTGGTGCAAATTGTACGTTAAGACCGTTTCAGTCTTATTTCGTTATTATCGTGAAGGACTGTAAATGTCATTTTAGTAGAGAATAAAAGTCATGCATATATTATTGAAAATGTCACCATTATTTATGAAGCTGGCGTGTTTTCAGATTAAAATATTGAAATTTTAAAATTAAATCAGCTTCCCGCTTGCACACAGCAGGGTAGGCTGAGGGAACCCAGTGTTAATTCCGATCCCCACTTTCCGCCAAATTCTGGAGACATTGCGTGTTGAGTGGGCTAACTGGGAGGGCTAACGCCGGGCTTTGCCCCGACTTCAGAGCAAAGTAATGAATATATAAATTTAATTCAATATTTCCTTTCTTCAAGTGGGGATCAAACTCACAACCAGTCGATTTTGCAACACATTTTATGCCACTGCTCCACAACTGCACTCAAATTTTAACAAAAAATAACCGACTTTAACCGGATCCCATAATCGGAACCCAAGCAAGCTCTTATCAAACTACCTCTGAAAAAAAAAAATATTTTCAATAAAAAACATCGATTAGATATTGAGTTATTCGTCCAATTGACTGAATGCAAATTTAAAATTTATGTGGCTTTCACATTGATAATATTCTTAGAAATGGACCAAATTGGACACACAGGAAGCACCAGCTTTCAAATAAAAAAGAATCCTAAAAATGGGTTCACCCAGTCAATGGTTGAGAATCCAAAAATTGAATTTGCCCGACTTGTCAATCAATCTACTGTAATATCATCGTAAAACTTTGTAGGTCTAGCTCTATCTAGCTGAGGTGACAATACAATAATATCATATCATAAGTTGGTCAAACACTGTAAGCGAGACAGCTTATGGGTTCGATTCCCACTTGAACAAATGACAGATGTATTTTTTTTATTTTTTCGCTCTAGTGTCGAAGCAAAACCGTTGACTTTCACCACTAA
>DWGR01005417.1:0-10392 GCA_018247715.1 Heliconius burneyi
TGAAAAGAGTAATGAAGTCAAATCCACCAACGCCCGAGGAAGCGTATCAAACGGACACATCTAGTACTGAAAGTGTCGCAAACATACCCAAGATGGAGAAAAATGACACTTTGAAGAGACAAAAAACGAAATTTGGTGATGTGTTGAATTCATTAAAAATGACACTAAATAAGGAAGACGTAGTTTAGTTATTGCATGAATTATTTTTGTGACACTCCCATGTGTCTAAAAGTGGACGAATTCGGGTGGACGAACCTAGTCTTATGCGTAAGTGCCTTATTTAATCCAATTATTTTGTATTATTGTATAAATATTATTACCGAACTAGCTATAGACAATAAGTTCGAAGATTTTAAGTAAATTCTTTCTTTAAAAAAAAATAAAAAGAAACTGAAGAAGAAGGAGAAAGACTGAAGTCTCACAAAAACTAAATACAAGAAGTCATTAGTACTTTAGATATATTTGTAATTTTCACTCTGTACCGTAATTTTAAAATTAAAAACTTTATTTAAGCCAAAATGTTTTTTATTTATCAATTTAATCAAAAACAAAGGTATATTAAAATTAAGACGTCTCACTCTTATATAGGTGTGTCACAAAATGATGAAGTTCCATTTCCTTGGCGCAGTTCAACAGCAATTCATCAATTATTTTCTCTGACACACTGTAATTGAAAATATTAAAACATGATTCAAAAATTCAATTCATAAAATATTTTTTTAAGAATAGACCGGCAAATGTAAGCCGTCTATATTATCGACTAAAACCTCACGGTGCTTAACATCTAACTTAACATATTTACAGCGTTGAATTCAATTATATTGGAGGAAAGGAAGACTAAACAATTAATTAAGTTGCTTACCATACTATAAGCGGGACATGCATGAAGTGAGTATATAAATCCTTGGTTGTAAAAGCGATGGTCATGGGTTCGATCTACACACCACTGAATAATTATATTTAAATTATTTTCAATTTTAAGTATTTGAATGCATTTGTGTTAAGCGTGCGACTCTAAACGCGCCAGTGCGAAACGCAGTGGCATAAAGCGACTACTCTACGGCTCTGCGTGGGAAATAAAGAACCTACTTTAGGGAAAAGCATTTTTTTAATATTACTTTACCTGCCAATCTTCTCCCAAGGTTTCCCAACCGCGCTATTAGCATACATAGAACTAGTCAACATATGTTGAACAAATTTAGTTCTATACTTAAGTAAATCATCTTTCACATTCTCCGGTGTATTCAAAGTCATACGATACTTCTCCACATCTTGCACCTTCTTTGGTTTTGGGAATAGTGGCTTTGGAGCTTTCTTTTGGATAGTTTCTTCTAAGATCTGTTTACAGTGAAATATTAAATTAAAGCACTACACAAAAAGTGACAACACAGAAATATTAACATGACATTTTAGTTTTTTTTATATCATCATACAAAATTGAAATAAATAAAAAAAGGAAAATATTTAAAACGAATAAAAATCCACAGCGCTACAACTAAATTGAAAAAAAATTCAAATATAAAAAGCAAGAAACAACTTTGCAGCACTAGTTTCTACTTCATACGTGGTTTCCAAGAAAATACGAAATGTATTTTATGTGGAATAGATTCTTCTGGACAATACCTATAAGCTTAAATGTAACAATCTAAAAAGTAATCTAAAGTGTAGAAAATGTTATCTATTGTGGGCCAAATTTTTACACCTACCTGATTAAAGTCATGAAATATGAAAAAATATTAATGTGCATCAAAATTTTAACCAGTGATGTGAGTGCAGTAAAAAGAACATTTAATATCTAATAGATACCCGCAGTAACTGTGGAGTACTGGGCTTTCTTGGACTACTTTCTTGTACGCACAGCAATTGAGCGTTTCGAGATCCACTGATGTGCTCATTTCTGCTTCTAAAGTTAAGACGTTATTTTAAATTTGACTACAACTAAATAAAAACTTTTGGGAACGGAGTGCCTTAACACGTGAGATGCTGTTTAAAAGTTGCGTGTAACATATTGGCATATAATATTCCTAATAATCTTACACCCTGAAGTTTTTTTACAGATCGTTATGCCTGACCATTTCGCCTATAAAATAACTATGTACTCATAAATAATGGAAATATTTTTATACTAGGGAAGGGGCAGAATTCATAAGGGCGTTATGTCTAGACTAGTATGATATCATGCCACCATTTGTCACTACGGAAAACTAAATAAGCAACGCCACTCAGCTTTACTACATAGATAACAAATGGATTCCCACTTGAGGGAAAAATAAAATTTTATATTTTCATTTCTTTGTTCTGGTAACAAGGCAAAGTGCGGCGTTGAGCTTCGCCACTGAACAGTAAGCCTCCGGAATTCGGCGGAAAATGTGAACGCACTTCATTCACATTAAGACATATTCGTTATATTATCACTAGGTTTTTCAGGTTCCCTTTGCCTACCCTGCTATGTGCGGGATACACTGTGAAGCTGAAAAATTGGATCAAGTTTGAGTGATCTATTGATTGTAAGGATAATTTTTGCCTGTGACTTAGACAACGTAGCCAAATGAAAATAGCTAAGTTTTGCATGACACAATACATAGTAAGGGTCAGAGGTAGCTCTGATCGGAAGTCCAGTAGTTTACACTGAAACGATTAACGCAATATAGCCTAAAGCTTTTTACAATAAATAAATTTGATTTTTTTCTGTGCTCCTAGGGAGCCTATAGACTTGAATTAAAGTTATTAATTTCGGATTGAAGATATTACTTTTATTCATGCGATCTCGAGATAAATTGTTCTTGACAAACGGAAAACAAAGTAATCCTATAAGGGTTTCGTTTTTTTCTTTACGAGATACGGAAGCCCAAAAACAGAATAAAATATTTAAAGGTCTATAGGTTATATAACAAACGTGATTTTTTTTAGCCGTCTTTATATATAATGGACCAGAACCCTTGGTGCGCGAGTCAGACTCACTCTTGGCCAGTTTTTTTATCACTTATATATACAACCCACAACTCTAAATAAATCTAAATCTCACAGGTATCAAGTAAATCCAGAACAGTACTGCAATTGCAAGTGATTCGTGGAATGGGATTTAGATTGAGACGACCTCGTCTGTTGATGTCATACTGTTTTTATGTAGCTACCGTCCGTTATGGCGTTTTGCTGTAAGATAGTCTTTATTTTATATAAATGTATGATTTAATAATGTTAACTATAGTGAATATGATATTGTTTTTTTTTTGCTGCTGACGCAGGTAGCTAGGTAGGTAGAGGAAACCTCGATCCTCCCAAATATGCTGGGCTCATGTGTCGAGTGGTGGAACTCAATACCGCGCTTTATTTTGTTATCAGAGAGATAAAATTTAAATAAACAAGACTTCCGTACAGGAATCGCACCTTCCATCTCAGTTACAGTCAGGCTGCGCTGCTCTCTTATTATAACATAAATTATTTATGAAATTTATCCAAATGTAAAATGTACTTGGAAAGAGGAGAATTGAGTGTGTCTTAATACTAGTATTATAGCAGGAACCTAGGTTCTTCTTGATTATCCTGATATATCATGCAGTATATGCGTTAGCGTTTCACACTAAAGTGACAGTTACAGTTCGTTTTCGGTCCGATCTCAGTATATATAAAAATATTCTTAAATGAGAAACAATGAAATCGTTTATACTATCGTTGCAGTCCAATTACGCTTACCTATAAAAATATTTTTCATACTGGAATATTAGACCACTACACCACCACCGGCACTATGGTGTGTATACATTTCTTAGGCTAACAAAAAAAAAGGCGAAACTCAACACCGTATTTTTTATAGATTTAATAAAGGAACCTAAATATTTTAATTTTTAGCATTTCTCCAAATGTAATTCCCTATTGTATAAACATCTAATATTAAAGATAGAAATGAAAACATGCTAATAGGTAATACATTGCAGAAAAGTTTTAGTATTCGTTACCCTTTGTCCTTGACCTTATGCAAAACTGCAAACACGGAAGATGTGTAGATAGGGCAAAGTGATGGTACGAAGTGGAACCATTAATGTTACACGAATAAGGAGAAATAAAATATTATTTGACGCCGTCATGGCCCAGTGAAACAATATTTTTATTTCTTCGCTCTGGTAACAAGATAAAGTGCGGCGTTAAGTACCGCCACTCAACACGAAATATATATAAAAATTCAGCAGAAAGTGGGAACGGAGCTGTGGAAATAGTCTGTCCTCCTCTAGTACATGCGCGGGATATAGCGTAAAGGTAAAAAAAAATCTTTCACATAAACACTCAGTCCATAGTCCATAAGACCTCCTGAGTTCTCCCAGTTTTCGGCCTTCCTTTATTTTTTTACCTTTTTTGTTTTAGACATTACAAATTAAATTGCGAAATCCAAGCTTCACTTTATCTTACTAGATAGAGCGGGAGGACTAAGACCACAATCTTTGCCAACAAGACTTTTGGGCTACGATAGCATCAATCTTGATAACATTTATGTTATCAAAATAACATAAATGTTTATAAATAACATTTATATAATCATGATAATATTTCATATATTTTTTTTACGTCCGCAAAATTATAGAGAAGTTTGTTAACTTACTCCTGTTTGATATTTACTCCTTAATTGGGGTTATTAGGAAAACAGGTGCCAACCAAAGACTTACATAATGTATTAGCACCTAATATGTATGCAGAACGAATATTAGTGCTTCTTTATATAGCTATCAAAGGTACCGCCGTGGGTCCCTGAGAGTCCTAGAGAGGACAACAATGGAAGTGCTTTCGATTAACAATACATGCGTATTGTTTGAGCAATCGTGACCTTTGCAAGTGTGACCTATTAAACCTAACCTGGCTTTGGATATACTTGGTGTTCTACGTGACCGTTCTTTACTACTTTTTATCAAAATATTATATAAATTTCTTCCATTACGGAGTAATTGCCTGACAACGCACAAGGGATAACTTCGAAATTTTACACGCTTAGAAAGGTTTTCTTAAAATTCCTACAGTTTTTACGTTTTATAATTCATATATGTATATGACCCCACAATAAGCTGTAAATTTTAGAAATATCACAAAACAATTTTAATAATTCGGAGAAACTCGCATTTATAAAATGTTTTTGTAATCTACTGCTCATATGAGCAATAGATGATCTATCCTCTGAGATGTCATAGTGATGTCAAGAATCACTCTCAAGATCCATCTCAGAGTTGAAAGCGATTTATAAATACTGGCTTTAGACTTAAACAAAAAATCCTTGCATTTTTGGTTTCTTGTTACACTTGTATTATATGTGTAAAATGTAAATATTTCACATTTGATTAATATTTTTTGTATATACAAAAAATTCATTTAAATTCATTTAAATGTATGTCAATGATTTTAAATATGCATATATTTATTTTATAGACAAATATGAAAATAAAAAGTTTAATCTATTCGTCCATTTAGAATTTTAGTAATTCTTACTTCCATATCTAGTTCAGTCGATTGCCAGTAGCCTGGTCTTCCCACATAAAAGAAATGTTATTTGAGTTTGTTTCATTCTTATTGGTCTCCAGAACTTTCAAGAAATCTTATATCATTTTTACAAATGCATTGATACAAGCCGCAAAAACATTAATACTCATAATATTATTAACTGATATTCAGTTCTACTTAGAATATAAAGTTATCTTTTTTCCTATAAACATAAAAACAATTGAGGTCATGCATGATGCTTCAGGGAACGATTATATTTAAGCTACTATCATTTCCCTGAACAAAACGAAGCGCAGCATAGAGATCAGCCACTAATCACGCAATCTTTCGAAAATGAGAGCATAAAGTGAAAGTGGGGATCGGAGTGTCTCATCAATATGTACCCGCTTATCCTGCAAGCTACGACTGCGGGAAAGAGCGTGAAGCTGATAAGTAAAATGGTTGAATAATATATTGAATATTCCGGAAATGACAATCGGTTGTATAAAAAATATTTTGAAGCAAAAAAACAATATAACACAATAAATACTAGGAATATACGTAAAAAACGTTATCTTGAGCCATTACAGTTTCCATGGAAAAGTACTTATGTACACAGGCCTATCGAATAATTTTAATAGGTACAAAGTTGGACCTAATAGGGTATAATGCAACCCCTTAGAGTATGAATATAAAATACTTTATTATATTAATATAATACATGAGCAATTATTAAACGTAAGTTCACAGTAAGTATATGAATCGTTAATTTTTGTTATATACTCGTATAATGTGTTTGTTTATATATTTTTGCACTGAAATATTATTCTCGTTTTATTTTTCACAAGTAGTCTATTATTTTTTTGGTTGTTTGTTAGATTGCTTTGCTTATAATAATAAGGCCGTTATGTCAATATTTTTAAGAATATACCTATATATGTTTCTGTTTTCATACTACATGTAATTTTATGGATGAAAAAAATAATATTCCATTCTATATCTCACTTCCTGCATCCAAACAAAGCTTATTAAATATGACCCTCTGTTCTCCTTTTGCCGATAATTTAAAAAACGCCTATTAAAAGTTTATGTTTAATATATTTTTAAACTTAACAGTATATTTTACCGTACCTTATTAATGTACCTTCTGTACGAGTAAGATAAAAGGTAAAACTGCGAAATGAATTAATAACATAAACGAAAATTAAAACTGTATTTTGTCTCAAAAAATCTGGAAATTAAAAATATCTCAAAGATAAATACGAAAACATAAGTGGAGTGGAATTCAAACCCACTACCGTCATGTAAACGTATAGTCAAAAACTTTTCAATTCCGTCATGATGGCATTTACACAAAAGTATATTTGATTTTTTGAGCCCTATCTAGTGCGTAGATATTCCGTTCTCCACTTTAAGCTGGATACCAAGTCCAGAGCGAGGTATCGAGAGCAATTAATTCCCTCCCCCGAGTGTAACTTTCGAACCCACGTCCATCGCACTTAGAGTGACACAACTTAATTGCAGCGATATATAAACAGTCCAAAAAGTATTATGACTTTAATAACAAGATTTCAGATAAAATAACCACAATTAACGACACTTAATTTCTATAAGGTCAAAATAATTACAATTTAATTATATCTCGTGGTTAAAATTTTAACACATCCAATAAGTATATTTTAAAATAAATAAAGTATTCTTTGTTTATTTTTGATACAAATTCAAAGTTAATTTTAAGATCATTACAAGCTTACTATATATTAAGGTATTTATCAAGGGTTTTAATTAACCTCTGAAAAATTATTATATTGAGCATTAATTCCAGACACACCATGTTTTCAAAACCAACTACCAACAATGTCTGCCTGTTTTGTTTTTCCCTAGCTCTAGCTAGCCTGCTAGAGCAATCCTCTTTCGCCTCATCCACTACTACCTCATCCTCATCCACCACGCCTCAACCTATATCCTCTTTAATAAATGTGTTTTCGACTGAGGTTCCTCCTGCCTCTCTTACCACTGATTCTTGCTTCATAAATCGTTTTACCTTCTAATATTCAAAATTTCCACATCAAAGTTAAAGGATCGTACTGCATCCCGTTTTCACACTATTTTGGTAACTTGCACGAAATGATAATTTAAATATAATTAATTGGATTTTTTTATTGAGTCTACAGTTTTTGTAGACATTATGGATTCAAATAACTTATCAAAGCGTTATCAATGTATATCTGCCCATTTATCTGGGTGAGTCATTGTTTTAAGCCGTGTACCAATAATTAATAAATGTTGTTAGTTTATAAATATGGCGATTAAATTAAATGTTATATTTATAATATCCTCTTTAAGGATATTTATTTAAAATTGAGGCCATCATGGCGTTGCAGATTTCAAGATTGCAGGTCAATGAGAAGTCACGATCATGATCAACTTATGAAAGTTGACAAAGTTAAGTTTGCAGACGTACATATTCATGCATTAATTTTGTTGTAATTAACTACAAATATAAGTTTGATATGATCAAAGTGATTCCAAAAGAGTTCTGTTTTTTACTTCCAGTATATATGACTCCAAAAATTAACAGTATGTTTAAAACAAAGATAAAAAATGAACAAACCATTTCATTCAGAACAACGTAACCAACAAAAAGTTATAAAATTCTTATCTGTTTTAAAAATATAGAAGAAAAAATCTTATGATATCATAAAATTACTAATCTCTGTCAAGTAGATGTGCATGTGGGACGAAATGTATAGATTGCTTTTGACCAGACCATATTAGGACGTACCGTCGCGTAATTAGTCAGCAAAGTTTAGCGTTGGGCAACGTGGGCGGGGAAAGATCGCCTTATCATAAGGGATACCTACAGGTACAAGAATTATAAACATTAGTAATAATCTATAATAATCCTAGCCACCAACGCGAAAAATCATCTGCTTTATTTTTTTTTATATTACAACCAAATTATACAGAATCTTTACATAAATGGAGGCCGATATTTTCATTTCTTCGCTCTGACACGAAGGCAAAAGCCCGGCGTTGAGTTCCACTACTCGGCATGCAATTTTCAAATCTTCACGCAAAAAAAAATCACGCAAAATTAGGCGGAAAGTGAGGAACTAAGTGTCTTAACACTAAGGTGTCCCGTGTTTACACAGACACGCCCCCCGCCGCCACGACGACCTCCAATAATTGTAGGTATAAGATAAAAATATTAACAAGATTTATTACAATAGTTCCGGGTTAGAGAAAACAGACACGTGATTCACAAACGCGAAGACAACGGTTTTCAAAGAAAAAGGGAACATTTTTAATTTCCCGCAAAGTTTATTTCTCAATCATCATCCACTCATATAATAAAAACAAGAATAAATACAGTCGAATTGAGAACCTCCTCTTTTTACAGAAGTCGGTTATAAAAATAAAACACCCCATTAGAAGTTTCATGTTATACCAAAAAATAAATAAAGCAACCGGGTACTGTTATGACTTGTAGTCATTTAAAATCACTTATTAGTCACACGTATAAGGCACTACGGTAATGGCATAGCCAATTCATTCAAAAGATAATATTTAAATAGTAGTACCTACGCCTTAATTGGCTGTGAAAAATTACAACTTGTGAATGGTAAATTATAAGTTAAAGTACATAAAACTGGGTATTATATAAATATTTTATTTGGATTCCCTCTTTATGCCGCGGGCAGAAGGAACTTCGGCACCTAGTGTTAAGTCGGTTTTTAATGTGTAAGATATTCCGTTCCTCCACTTTCCGCGGCATTCTGAAAGCATTGCGTGTCGAGTGGCAGAAATCAACGCCGCGCTTTTGCCGTTACCGAGAGCGAGGAATCGAAAATATTAAATATTTCAGTTTACAGTCGCACGCTGGTGCCCCTGCGCCACGACTGGCTTTACATTTCGTTCCAAGGATGAAATTTGTCGATGGTGCCAGTTGGCGCTGTGAGCGGATTTGGTAATATCTTTACCTATAAAACTAAAGAGTTCCTTTTGGGTAAGTAAAATTTCTGGGGTGGGCACCAGACTATTTTGAGTCTGTTCCCCCCTCCCTACCGCCCATGTCTGTTCTCTATTAAGACAATTCCGTTCCTCACTATCCACCAAACTTTTAAATTTAAGTGCAAGCAAATGAAAGTATTAAATATTTCATTCTCTCGAGTGGGAATCGAATCCAAAAACACCTCGTATATGGTGGCCCATTTACTATTGCCATCATTGTTCCCTAAAAAAAAGTAATTTCACGACCATTTCTCAGTTGACAACACCATCAAAACTTATCATAATATTAGTTCAAAAAACAATAAAATAAACATAAAATATGATAGTGAATCCCAATATAGCTATATCGATATTGATCTGACTTATGCGTATTTTTCAGTTGTATGAATCATTTTGGGTTTTAAGAAATTTCCTAAAGTTTGTACTATAGATGATTCATTTTCTTTTCTTAGTTATTGTTTATATCTTTTTATCTCTCGCGTGTAAACAAGTTTTATGAGGAAACAGCTTCACCTCGCAGAGCGGACAGAGGGTACCTGGTGTTAGAAGACTTCATTTCGACGAAACAATTTATTTTCAAGACATTACGTATTGAGTTACAGAACTCAACGCCGCGCTTCTCTAGCAGAGGGAAAAAATAAAAATATAATCATTGCCCCCAGTGGGACTCTAATCACCGCCATTACAGTTACTAGACGACTTCGACTTCATAAATAAGCTATTTATAATTTTTTTTATCTAATGTTAGGTGAGCTAAATTACACAATTCTTAGTACTAGAGAACCATGGTATATACCCTCGTTGCCATAGCAACGTGTATGTATCCTTTTTCTACAAAAGTAAAAACGTATGTTATGTGTTACATTTATTTTATTAATTTAATGTATTTTTTAAAATTAAAAAATCAAATCAGCTTCA
>DWGR01005418.1:0-10390 GCA_018247715.1 Heliconius burneyi
CTACAAAGTTATTTAAATAAATTAGTTTTCTGTTTTCAGTATTTGCATACGTGTTTTAAATCTGTAGTTTTATATAGTTTTGTAATATGAGAGAGGTAGTGAAATAAACTGTTTTAATGAAAAACTTCATTGATTTTAGCTTCACGCTGTATCCCGCAATTAGCAGGGCAGAGGGGAGCGGGGAACCTAGTGATATGACACTTCGTTCCCATTAAGACCCTGATTATTATATTACTAACTTTTACCTACGGCTTCGCCCGCGTGTTTACAACATTATTAATTAGTAGTGGGCCTGTGCGGGGTTGAAATTGTTTTGGGTTCTATTACGTTAATAAAGGTTCCCAAAATCATTTTTTTAAATATCTTCCAAGTACAGACACTAACTCTCTTACGATTTTATTACAAGTATATATGCTCTCTTATAGATTAATAGTCTACAGCTTTTCTGGATGAATATTTAACTAAGACTAGTGGTTCGTGATATTAACGCGTTCAACCATACAAACACTTCTGCTTTATAATATTAGAATAGATTTTAAAGCATTTTGTGGAAGAGACAAAGGTTCCCAGGTTCCCTCTGTCTGCTATGCGCGGATAATTTTTCGTATCTACGTAAGACACTCCGTTCCCCTCTTTCTGACTTTCTTTCTGGGGTACAAGAGTGTGTCTGTAATGCGACAGATGTAAGTTCGATTCCTACTAGGCGGAGTAAGTTATTAATAATAATAGGAGGAATAGGATAGGTAGGTAATAGGTGGAATATGAGGAGGAAAGGATAATAATAACGGAATAATTTATTAATATTTTCATAAGCAATGAGTTCTGCCACTCAATACGCAATTTCCCTAAAATTCGGCGGAAAGTTGGGAGCGGAGTGTTTTACCCACTGTACCACACGAGAGCCTCTGCAAAAATACGTTTTTGGAAATTGGATTCATATGTAAATTGTACAATCAGACATATATTTTGCAAATTCAAAATAGAACAATGGCTTTTAGCTTCGGCCATTCCTCTCAATTCAAGTGTTGAACAAGCGCAGCAAACTGTAAGCGATAAAACGCAATACGTCTATTTATTTTCGTCGTAAGTTTATAAATTAAAAAATCTTTTGATTATGTATAGAAAGGGCTACTTAATGCGATAGTTAGAGTTCGATTCCCAGTTAGGGGAAGAAATATATATTTAATATTTTTAATTTTGTAACGAGGTAAAGTGCGGCGTTGAGTCGATTTCAGAACTCAACACATAATGCCTCAAAAATTAGCCGGAAAATGAGTGTACCAACAGAGCATCTGGGCCAGGCACCTGCTATATGTAAATAGAAGACGGATGACAGTGTTTTATATAGGTTCTGTCTACTCAATAGACAGGCCGTCGTGATGCAGCGGCACAAGGGTGTCACTGTAACGCGACGATTGTGGGTTCGATCCCCATTCGAGGATGTGAAATATTTATTAGCGTTTATATTTCCATTTCTTAGGTCTGGTGTCAAACTAAAGCGCGGCGTTGAGTTCTGCCCCTCAAAACGCAATGCCTCCAGAATTTGGCACAAATTGTTACGTTTGTCAACATATTATTTCGCTATTACATTGTCTCAACGCTCTTATTTAACTCGTAAGACAAAAGCTATGATACAAAATCTCGTATAAAAGGTAGCTTAAATAACATCATAAATTCATGAAAAACGTTCCCTTATCTACAACTTTGTGAACAAATTTCACCAAGGAAAATTTATTCGTGTGGAAAAGTTTCTGGCGACAATTATAAAGTGCCGCGCTGGTGACTTTCTATATACAATATATGTATATAGATAGATATATATATATCGTTATAATATGACAGATTTGTGTTAGATATTATGCGATAGGAATATATTATTATATAGGAGTACTTTTTAATTTTGGTAAATACAGGTATTTATTTTGTTCAATTGTGATTCGATTATTTAGGTTTCCGCTATACCCGTTCATAGTTGGGTATAGTAGGGAAAGAACCTGGGAACCTAGTGTAAATCTCTTTGTTCCCATTAAAACACTTCCGATCTCCACTTTTCGCTTATCCTCGATTTATTGCGTGATGAGTACTTACTAGATTAAGAAAGAAAGATTAAAAACGGCAAATTAACCTTTGCTGCAGGGGACGCGCTTATAGTTGTCGACTTCTTCACAGGCAGCTACTTAGTGCTTGCATTCTTCAGGGACAGAGTACCCTCTTTTTAAAGTTTACTTATAAATTTGATATTTAATTTACAAATACAAATTAAACTTACTTCAAACCGCCATACCTCCAGATTTCATTTGGAAACGTAATTAGAACGTAAAGTTTTAGCACTACGTTTTCTCTGCCTAACCTGCTGTTTGCGGGATACAACGTGAACCACAAAAACCTATATACACAAACAAAAGAACCACCAATAAACAAGAAAACAAAATGTACGCGGAAAAATATATTACAAAAAATTTCTATTACATAATTCGCCAGCATTCTATTTGGCTAGGAATTTAATAATTTTATGATAAAACACCGTCTAATATGCGTGCATAGCTAACATATACTGTTTCAAAGAAATATTTTACCGTGCGTCCGAATTGCTCTGGAAACCGAGTACCGTCGCACGCAATAAATATAGCTTCACGCTCTATCCCGCATATAGCTGGATAGGCATAGGGAACTTAGGGTTAAGATCCGTTCTTCTTCAATTGGCCGTTCTATGGTGGAACACACCACCACTTCTAATCTTGTTTTCAGAATGAAATAGCTTTTTTTACTTCGTGTGCAAGTCGAACCAGTAACCGTCGCGCTTAAAATCAGACGCTGTGGTATTGCGCCACGACGGTCTAAACGAATAAATATTTTTTTTACATTTTTAGGTTCACGTTTTATTCCACACATAGTAGGGTAGGCAGAATTAAGGACCCTAGTGTCAAGACCGTTCTGGCTTTACACCGCAATTCTTTAGGCATTGCGTGTTTAGTGGCGAAGCTCAGCGATTTGCGATTTGCCTCTTTATCAGAGCGGGAAAATGAGTATGTTGCAAATTTTGCTCCCCCGAATAGAGATTGTACACTTAACCATCTCTTTTATAGTTGAGCACTTGTGCCACTGGGCCACGATGGCATCAACGAATTCATATATTATATTAAAATTGTTTTGTCGCTTCGTTCTAGACAGCGACTTCCGTTTCCAAATATTTGAAAAATAAAGACATGTCTTCTAAAGAGAACAGACAGATTTGTATTAGATATTAACATAGCAGTTGCTGTAACAATAATTAATGTTGAACATAAAACACCTTAATTAATAAGCTTGCCTAAACTTGGTTACAAAAAAACATTCATTTCTTTCAAAATATATAATATTTTTCATAGCTTCGCACATAGCATGATAGACAGAGGAAACCTGAAATCCTAGTGTTAAGACACTCTGTTTTCATTAAGACTAATTAAGATTCATTAATAAATTGTAGGCATATATTATTTATTAAACATACATATATGTTTAAATGAATCATTTGATATTTTCATTTACTTTTTCCAATGGTAATGAGGCAAAGCGCGGCGTTGATGCCTCTCAACACGAAATATCTACAGAATATGGCGGAGATAGGGGCACGGTATGTCTTAACACTAGGTTCCCAGTTTCCCTCTATCAGAAGTTAACAGAAATGTATATATTTAAAATCTTGCTGTTATAGTGAAGCT
The DNA here is from genome assembly GCA_018247715.1 of Heliconius burneyi. Classification (NCBI taxonomy): domain Eukaryota; kingdom Metazoa; phylum Arthropoda; class Insecta; order Lepidoptera; family Nymphalidae; genus Heliconius; species Heliconius burneyi. Next base: position 3,702 of record DWGR01005418.1, read on the forward strand.
GAAATCTATTACGTGTGGGCTAACATGTGACTCCAACGTTAATTATATGTACGAAATTTCCTCAACGTGGTAGTTCAAAACATGACGCCCACGCAAATTCTATCAGTTACCACATAATGCCTCGAACGCTACAGTAAGTGGAAATGTTTGGTAAATGTCAATTCTGAATCGAACCTACGACCATAAAACGCTGTTCCATTGCGTCATACTGTTTACAATTCATATTACTTAGCTTAACGCTATATTCCGCACATAGCAGGGAAGGCAAAAGGGATATAGGAAGCTATTGTCAAGACACTCCGTTCCCCACTTTCCTACGAATTCTTGAGGCTTTTTGTTTTCACTGGCAGAACTAAACATCGCGCTTTGTCTTATTAACAAAGCGAGGAAATTAAAATATAAAATTTTTCATTCAACGAATGGAAATCGAACTCCGAACAGTCGCATTCACAGTCTAACGCATATGCCGCTGCGCCACATTGCCATACTAATATAAGCCTATAAAAAAAATAAAGCTTACAACAGACAGAAAAAAACAACATCAAAAACTAAATTATAATGACCCTATTCACATTTGGAAATAAAGAATAAAAACAAATGCAAATGCTCGTATACAGCAGCGGCAGTCAAGCTCAGCGTCCACATTACTCTTGGGGATGGCTTTAAATCTTCTTTTTATTTAAACTGGTATTCTGGTCTCGTTTTTAGACAATTTAATCCGAATTGCTTTCTATTGTTCTTTTCAATTCGCGAATATTATCAGAGAGAAAGTCGACACTTCAGTGGTTACTATAAATGGATAATGGTCCAGCCTTGATTATACCAGTGGTATTTGTGATAGCTAAGCAAAAATATAATTTTCTTATCTGTTTCATTATTTCAGGGGTCTGTAGGCAGAACCCATTCATACGACATGAAGTTTCAATTGTGTACATTTCTTTTAATTGACTTGTTCTGAAACAAACACTGAAATATTGCCTTATGAGAGAGACAGAGAAGATATATTTTCTTAAATGAAAATCGAACCCTCAACCAAACACGTCACCTATAGTCAGATTTTTCCTAGAAGAATTGAAAATATAAAAAAACCATTTCCTCGACTGGGGATCGAACCCACGTTTGTGCCCTTGCGCCACGACCGGCCTCAACAAATAAATAGTCCTTAATAAATAGAAAATAATCGATGCCACTATACCAAGCCAGCTTCCTTCTCGAGGATATATTGAATTAGGATTGTCACGGCCGTATTAACCCATTTACGCTGGCCGGGGGTCCCGTTAATTTCACTTACTAGGTAACACTTTAGTATTAGTGAAACTAAGTTGTAGGTTGGAAGGGAAAATATTTTATAACTTATTAGATCCTAATGAAGGTAGTTACATATTTAATAGTAGTATTTTTTAGTTTTCTTTCATTTTCTTTTGTATACTTTCACGCTGTATTCCGCACATAGCATAGTGTTGGGGAGCCTATTGTTAAGAAACTATGTTCCCATTAGGACACTTCCGTTCCCCACTTCCACACTGTGCTTTCCTTCGTTACTAGAAAGAAAAAAAACAAAATATTAATATCGAACCCACAACCTATTACATTTGCAGTAGCAGCCACTGCGCCACGACTAACCTCAAGAAGAAGATTTATATATGTAATAAAAAATACAGAAATATAGATACTTTAAATCGCAAGTACGCTCCGAATTTGATACAAAAAGTTTAGAAGCCGAATACGCTATCTGCAATGATAAATGATCTCTCCCCCAAAAGTAATGTAACATATAAGTTATATATTCAATTTGAATAGCTTAATATAAATTCCTTTTGATAAGAAGAATATAAGCTATAATGGCAATGTGTAACTGGAAACGGGGTTGTAGGTTCGATTCGCGGTTGAATAAGTTTAGTGAAAAGTCAAGTTAACGCGACAGGTTGTGGGTTAGATTGCCACTGGAAGAAATTAAGTAATAACTATTTCTTTATTTCTTTGTTATAGTAACGAGGTCAGGCGCGGTGTAGTGTTCCGCCACTCAATCATCCCAGAATTCAGCGGAAATTAAAGAATGGAGTGTCTAAACACTAATTTCTCTCTACAGATCCTGCTATTTGCATAATACAGCTTGAAACTAAAAAAAACAAAGAGTATTGAATTAAAAAATCGTTTTAAGTCGTAACTTTTTAAGACTGTAATCAAAATATTATTATGAAGGGAAAAAAGAATATAAGCTCTCAATAAAACATCCATCAGAAACCAATCAGCGGCGCTAAATATCGAACAAGCGAAGCGTGGTATATCGTCTTATTTTTGTTTCTTTTTTTATAGCTTCACGCATTATCCCGCACATATCAAGATAGACCGAGCGAGTCTGGAAACCTAGTGTTAAAACCCTCCGTTCTACATTTCCTACCGAATTATTGAGGCATGGAGTGGCTAAAGTCAATGCCGCGCTTTGCCTCGTAATGCTATTAAATATTTAATTCCTCAGAGTGAAAATCGAACCCATAACTTGTCGGCTTTACATACACAAATCAAACGCTTGCACTACTGGGCCACATCTGGTCTTTCGTAATGGAATATTCTATAAAAATAATTAAAATCCGAAAACGAAATATTTTTATACGAGATCTTGAAAACCCTAAGAAACTCTTTAGTACCATATAAATTATCCTAACCTCTCTGGAAGAAATCGCAAATTAACGATATGGCCGGTTGGTTGCCTTTTATGCGTGAATTTTTTTTTTCACTCTTTTCTTTTTTAAAAAATAATTAAAAATAAAAACACCTACGGCAGGATATGCAGGGTATACGGCACGGAGGGAACCTAGTGTCACGACACTTCCATTCCCTCTTTCCGCTGAAAGAGTATATAAATAAAATCAAAATAAATAAATCAACTTCACACTGTAACCCGCACACAGCAGGGCAGGCAGAGGGAACCTAGGGTTAAGACACCCCGTTCCCACTTTCTGCCGAATTCTGGAAGCATTGCGTGTTGAGTGGCAGAACTTTACGCCGCGCTTTGCCTCGACACCAGAGAGAATAAATAAATATTTCACTTCCTCGAGTGGAGATCGAAGCCACAACCGTTGCGTTACAGTGACACCTTGTGCCGTTGCGGAAATAAAGAAAACTATATTGCTTTTTACAAAGGCAACTGACAGATAGACGGATGGATTGACGTCCCATCGCGCTCGAAACTGCTTGCTATCTACATGTATAGAGATATCGTTAGAAAAATGTTTTATAACATTTAGACAAGTTTTAGTTGAAAGAAAAGTGTGAAAGTGTGTATTTTCGAAGATTGTAAGGGAAAAAGTGTAAGATCAGCAATTTAAAAAAAATATTTTATTGACATTATGTCAAATATATATATATACATACAGCGCGTGGTTGTAAACGCAACGGTTTTGGGTTCACTTCCCTATTCAGTGAAATTATTATATTAATTGATTTCATTCCTAGCTCGACGAGTGAAGAGTGACGTGACATGGCAAACGAACATACGGGTCACCTGATGGTAAGTGATCACCGCCGCGCAAGAGCCCGAGTAACACCGGAGGAGCTACTGGTGCGTTACCAGCTTTTGAGTTGGTTGGGCGTCGGAGCCCGGCATTACCTAATGCGAAACGCAGTGGCATAAAGCCGGTTTTAAATGCCGGGGGCTTAACTCTAGGTTGCCTCTGACTTGCTTATTTTGCGGGATAGTGCGTGAAATTGAAAAAAATTCAAGTGATATTTGACACTATTTTTGTAATATAGTTTTATAGCTTCCCTCTAATCCCTAGCGGGGTAGCCAAAGACAACGGAGCAACAGACACAACAGTACCATAAACAACACAACAGTACCTGTTTTACCTCGTATCATCAACCTCTTCGTATACCTCTAGGAGGCTTTTTACATAATAGATTTAAACCTTACAAGATCCTAATCACGAACAGATCATCTAACATATAAAATATATATGTACCGTAACTTAAAAAAAACATTCCGAATATTAAAAGAACATTCCCAACTTTAAATAATAGCCATCATTATTCGAGCGGCGTTTCATCGAATGCGAGTTCTGAACTTCTTTTAGTTACGGTGTTCTTATTTCTTTGTATAAACTTACTTCGTTGATTGCAGCTTTTCAAGCACTTTGTTCTTACAATAGGCGAAAGCTCATGTAGTTATAATGCAAATATTTATATCTTAGTTCGTTTTGGTGCACAGACACAAACGTGTGTAAGCGCGTTGGTTCTGGGTTCGACGTCCACTGGGTACCCCCAATTATTATTTATAACTTTTTTCATTTCTTCGCTCTAGTGTCGAGGCAAAACGCGGCTTTGAGTTCCACCACTTATGTAATGCCTCGTAAATTCGGCGGAAAGTAGGGAATGGGATATATAAGACACCTACTAGGTTCCTAAATTTTTAAAAGGAATAAAATAATATTTTTCATTTTAAATATGGCAAAGAGGCCGTCATGCACGACGTTTGACTGCAAATGCGACATTTGTGGGTTCGATTACCACTCGAGTGAATGAATAATTTTCAATGTTTTTGCTTTTTAAACAAACTAAAACCTTTATAATTTCATTGTTTGTTTCTTAATGGCGTGTTCTTAGGTGGAGCTTCAACTCGCTGTTTTCTAAATATTACTAATTTCTGAGATCGATTGTGAGGGCAAACTTGAGATGCCGTTTTCATTCATAAATTATATTAAGACATCTAAACATGACTTTTAAGATCGATCTCAAAGTTAAAAGTGGCTTAGAAATACGAGCTTTGCGATAAGATAATATTTTCTCCATTTTTCCTCCGAATTCAACACATGACATGTTCAATCGCATAACTGCGCCGTGTATTTGTATTACCAGGGGAAGGAAATATAAAATTCAAACCTACACCTAATGTTTACAGTCAGTCACTATTCCACTGTGCCATAATGACTGCAATTTCATTTTAAGTACAAAATAGATAAATAGATAGATAACATAGATATATAATAGATAAATATAGAATAGATAGATAATATAGACTTCGTTAAGGTCAAACTCAGCATAAATTTTGAAGTCAAGAGCCCTCAAGTACTAAGGATCTCGGCCTAGCGCTGTAAAAAGATATCCTTATAGTAGAAATATTTTATACAAATTTCAAATTAGACATAAAAAACGCCGCTGAATGTACATAATTTAAATATATATGATACTTATATCGATTTTATTAAAAAAAAGTCAAAATACATTTGGGACGTAAGTGACGTAATGTAATAGTCATGAGTTCAAATTCATTCTGTAAAATATTTATACCTATCCATTCTAATTTCTTCTTTTCTTCTAATATTATAAATATATAGCAGACGGCAGGGTAGCAAGGGAAACTTGGGAACCTAGTTTAAGATATTCAGTTTCCATTAAGAGTTTCCGTTCCCCATTTTCCGCTAAATTCTGGAGACGTTGCGTGTTGATTGGCGGAACTCAACGCCGCGCTATCAACTCAAGGCCAAATTATTTAATTTCCTTGAGTTATTGTGAACCCATAACCTGAAACGTTTACTCTACTATTTACTATTATTATGTAAGCTACCCAATATGCCTTCGCTCGAACATAAATTCAATTACTTTGTATAATTTAGTTTCTAAACGTCGTGTTATATAAACCAAGCAAGCTGTCCTTTTTAAAGTTACATTTAAAATAACAAAAAAACCGCTTCTAATTTTATTCAGCTTTCGTTAAATGCTCTTGTGAACTAACGTTAAACTTTAACGGTATTAACGGTAAATTTAACGTATACAAAACTATTAAAGCACTTAAAAAATTTTTACCAAATTCTTTACGGAAGTACGAAGTAGAAGACGGAATGTCTTAACACTTGCTCAACACGAAACACAGCGTGAAGCTAAAATAAAAAAAACTAAATAAATATACTCGTGTATCAAGAGGGAATCGAACTTATTACCACCGCATGAACAATTAGGCACTTAAATAAATAAGAATGACTCCATTTGTCATGACGTGTATCATACATATGACGTCATACGCCACATATAAACTATGAAAAAATAAAATATATAAAAATTAACAAAGCAAAATTTATCATTTAAGTACGTACTTACAGATAAGATAGTCCAAGGCAGTATTATATCATCTAACAATATATAATTACAACTGCTTACAGCCATTGTCTTCCTAGTAAATACTTATTTCAAGTACGCTGGTTAAATGAAATGCTAAAAGAACGATCAATAAAATAGTGATTGATCACTAGAACAGTCACTACGAGGAAATTTTACTGTATGTTATTTTTATATCTTCGCTTAGACTCGGTTGACCTTCGAAAACACAGTATCTAAGATACTGGAAGGAAGGTCACGTAAAAAGCATGAGGACCCCCTGAAGGGTATGTATGAAGAAGTTGATGACAGTGGACGAGGCGAAAGAGGTATATTATATAGAAACCGTAGCGTTTTCTGCTTCGTTCTCTCTTACTACCCCGCTAGGGATAAGGCGTGAAGTTAAGCTTAGGATCCAGATCCTAGAATCTAGTAGGGTACTAAGGAAATCCGTAATTCATTTTTCTTCCAGTGTCCTAGACATTGTATGTTGAGAAGCGGAACTGAACGCTATATATTGCCTTCTTAGGGATTTCTTTGATTAAAATTATTAACTGCATAGTTAGAGAAGTTTTTATCACCATATTATCCTCTTATTA
>DWGR01005419.1:0-10389 GCA_018247715.1 Heliconius burneyi
ATTTTAGAAAAGCCAAAACGACATATCAGTCGCCATAATTAAAGAACAGACCAGAAGATATTACATCTTTATTAGGGTTGTTCCTAAAACAATAGTAGACTTATCAAAAAGTTTTTAACAGCTAGGTACACTTTAGTCATGGGACGTCTTAGTTTTTAATGGTTTTCTATGAAAACAAGCCTTGATGTCAGTGTTGATGATAGTGTACATTTAAAATGTTGTAACAAGATAATTTTACATCAATTACCGGTGTTATACGAGGAATTAGGGTCCTAATGGAGAAACTTAAATCATCGTCGCAAGAGACGCAGAGAGACGTAAGAAAGCCCTTGCTTGTCCCGGAAACTTAATAACGTAGGTATTGGCGCAGAAGAAGGAGAAGGCCCTACCCCAATGGGTTCAGGGAAGACAAATATATTTTTGCTTTCATTATAAATATCGATGAATTTATTTAATATTAGTGTAGTGGAAGATTATAACTGTTTTATTATTCCTGTCACGTCACAGCCGCGACGTCGCCGCTCGACGCTACCGGACCTCAGTTATACATGGTTGACTCTCCTTCCATATTAAATGCTAAATTAAATAAATGCTATATTATATAAAATATTAAAAATGCTATATTAAATAAAATGCTATATTAAATAAATGCTATAGTAAATGCTATACGAATAAAGGAACACATTGGTGCGTACCAATAAAAAAAAATTCTCTCTCAGATGACTTGAGATGAGAAACTTAAATTTCTCAGATCTCTTCCTACTGATCAGTATTAAAAGTAAATCCTGGAGCTATCATATAATGAGTCGAAGCGTAGCTTAAACGAATTTATCAAAATACAATTTACTTAAACCTTTAAAGGTACCGTACCCAACTACCGTTACATTTCCACGTTCTTTGACTTGGCACCGTTCAATTGCCCATTGATCCGATAATAATTGTCTAATTTTGTTTCCCTAACATAGTAGAGTAAGCAGAGGAAACCTGAGAATCTAGAATTAAGATACTCTTTTCCCATTAACACACTTCTGTTATCCACTTTTCCACTGAATTCTGAGGGCATTGGGTGTTGCGTGCGAAAGCGAAATTCAATGCTACGCTTTGCCTCGATGCCAGAGCGAAGAATGAAATTAAAAAATATTAGATTTTTTCGAGTGCGAATCAAATCCACAAGTTTTCGCGTTTACAATTGCAATGCCCTACGACTCACCTGTTTGTTTTTTTATTCCTATTATTATAAGGATAATAAGAACGTTATCTCATATTTTATAGCGAGAGCGAATATCCCGGTTTTCAACCCGACTTTGCAGTAGGCTATCACACCCTATTTCTGTCTCTGTGTAATAAGGGCAGGATATCGAAATATTAAAGTATAAGATACTTGTAAGTAAAATGGGCAACGGAGTGTCTTAACGAAACTTAGCGAAAATAGTTGTTTAAATCGTTACATATCCTAAATTTTTATTTATAATACTAGTGGCTTGCCAGCTGCTTCGCCCGCTTGAACCACATGATTATTCATTTAATAAACAGAATTACCTGACAGTCATATATGTTGACGTCAATGAATATTTTAATCTCTCGCTTTTATGATATAGCGCTACATTACGAATTTTCATTCATACGCACTTACATAGACTGAGATAGATAATACACATTATCCTCCTTTGCGTCGGGCAGTCGGATAAAGATATGAATTTTAAAATTAGGATTCTATTGTATTGTATAAAAATAGATTTATATTGTAAATTATGTAAGTATATAATTTAATTTATTATTTATAAGGTTGTTTATTAAAATTTACAAAAGGTAACGCGATCAGACACGTGTTATGTGAAAACTTCGCTACTGGTAGATAGAACTGATTAGTTCTCTTTCTAGATTTGTATAATTTTACAAGTTTGCGTCTTTAGACCCATGATAACTGGTCCAAATAAGAAGTTATGAACACAATCTGCAATGAATGTATCATTTCTCAAGAGTAGAGAAACTGGCATGTAGGCATTGTTTGCAGCCTACTTTCTGAACGACGCGAGACGTGAAAGTGAATGGCGCAAGCAAGTTCATATGGACGCGTGGACGCGCTTAACACCCGATTTGACTCGAACACGCGAACTTGTCATTTTATTAGTTCACCGAATAATTATGAAGTAATAGTCGCTACTTAATTAAGGGTAACCGAATGTTAACCCTAATTAACTGTAACGCTTTCTTTTTCTTTTTAATTTTATGTTAATTTTTGTTTTTTTTTATATTTTTAATTTTTTTACCAAATCCAAATGCTAAAGCTGAATTATTATTAAGATAAATCTAAATATTCCTTGTGAATTGTTTACTTTATAATAATAAGTGATTGACCCACTTTTTAAGTTTGTTTTGATATATTTTTACTTTAGCCTATTAGGGTCCGTGAAAATATTCTTAATTACATATTCCCTACAGAGAAATGCTAACAACATAAATAAGTTGTAACAAGCATATGAGAATTCCGACGTAGCTTGATGAGAACGTATAGCTTAGTGGTCAGAGCGCCTGGTCGGTTTCTAGAAAGCGTGGGTTTGAATCCCGCTAATTTTTATAATGCTAACGCCCGTGCTAATTTTTATAAAAAAAAGTGAGGAACGGAGTGTCTTAACACTAGCTGCCCTCTGCCTACCCTGCTGTGTGCGGGATACAGCGTCAAGCTAATTATTATAAGTTTTCTAAATAAGACATATTTCCATTTTAAAAAATACGTATAATTATATTTTTTCTATAATTAAGTATAATCAAAGGTCAAGGATTATCTGACTATTGGAGACAATGTAAATAAGTTTCTTACCATCTAACGTGGCCTCAAAAGAATTACGTAATAACTATACTGTCTGTGACATCGATTTTGTAAACCTTGTGCTTTATAAATAACATATTTACATAGACCATATTTTGTTACATATGAAGTCATACGTTTAGTAGTTGCAACTATACTAATAATAAAATCGTAAGTGTCGCTGTCTGTGCTTAGAAGATATTTACAAATAAAAATTATTGGGAACCATTATTAACGTAAAAGAACCCAAAACAATGATTTTTAAAATTTTTGTTTGTTTGTCTGTGCGTTTGTTATCGCTAAACTCAAAATCAGCTTATCCGAATTAGTTTTAACTATTATAAGATTTTGGCAGGCTTCTGTTAACTTCTAGAGTTATTTTATTCAATCGGTTCATAAATAAAAAAAGTAATGTCAATTTAAAGTACTTAATCAAAAATAAAAATCAGCTTCATGCTGTATCCCGCACACAGAAAGGTAGGCAGAGGGAACCTAGTGTTAAGACACTCCGTTCCCCACTTTCTGCCGAATTCTGGAAGCATTGCGTGTTGAGTGGCAGAACTCAACGCCGCGCTTTGCCTCGACACCAGAGCGAAGAAATTTAAATACAAACGTAAATAAATATTTCACTTCCTCGAGTGGGAATCGAACCCACAACCGTGGCGTTACAGTCACACCCTTGTGCCGCTGCGCAATGACGTCCTCAAATTGCCGTATTCGACAAATTTGCTGATTGCCGTAACAGTGAATTTATACAGTTGTTTTATTGAATTAACTAAATCCTTATTTTTCAATCTGTATATTGGTAAAAACACCGATATTTCAAGCTTTATGATCGTGACCAGAGTTTACGCGGGAAAAACTGCACTTACCATGCACGCGTACTTATTATTTATCTAAATACTATTTTTCTAGCAAAATCAAATAAATTCCCAAAAGACCTACATTACCTTTAAATACAACCGTCGTGGCATCAGTTCCCACTTAAATAAATTATAATTTATTAATATTTAGAGGCCAGTCGTGGCGCAGGGACACAAAACATGAATGTACACGTGACTGGTTCTGGGTTCGATACCCACTCGGGGAAATTAAATATTTATTTAAATTTATATTTTCATTTTCTTTTGCTCTGGTGTCGAGGCAAAGTGCGGGGTTTTGCCACTCAACACGCAATGCTTCTAATGTCTTAATACAGGGTTCCTTCTGCCTACCCTGCTATGTGCGGAATACAGCGCAAAGCTGATTTGATTTGATTTTATTTAATATTGTCATTTCTTCACTTTGGTAACAAGGCAAAGAGTGGAGTTAAGTTCCGCCATTCAATACCCAACGCCTCGAAAATTGTGCGCAAAGTGAGGAAAAAATCTCAATACTAGATTTCCTCTGCATCCTTCGCTATATACGTAAAACTGAAAAAAATCCAGTTTACCTATATCTTATACACCTATACGTAAAATTAAATTTAAAAGGTATCTCTGTCGATACTAAAACACAATTAAACAATTTTTTTTCTGTCTCTTTGTTTATCCGAGCTAACCTCCAGACAAGCTGAACCGATTATTATGGGACTATCACCAAAATATAGAGAGTGTTGTGGAGCAACAAAAAGGCTAGTTTGATTCAATAAAAAAGTTATATTAATTTATAGTATGTTGTACAACCCATATATTGAATTGGCCAAATCTTTAGGGTTCAATATTTCGAGTTTCTTTGTAAATTATTGTTTTTATGATGATAGAAAAACTCATTTTTAAAATTATAATTTCAAGATTTAGGATTCTCAGTGTAAGTTGACACCCTCTCAAGTAGCCTCAGTGCTTGAAATTTCTCAATGATAGATAGAGATTCGTAGAGAGATATATAATCTATATTTCAACCCGGAATAGTTGCAGAATCGGAATTTATGACGGAAAAATTACGTTTACAAAGTGCGTGCGTGCGCTAGAGAGATGTGTAATCGCACCTTAAGAATTACAGTGATCTGATACAAAAAAACCATGATTTTGAGAAAGAAAGAAATAATATAGGTAACTAATTTAACAATGCATTTAAAACACATTTACTATTTTAATCGATATTTTATTAACAAAGCTTTTTATTTGTCACTATAATTCTAAGGATGCGACATAACTAAACGTTTTTCTATTAAATACGAAAATCAAATCAATTGCCAAAATACTTTAATTGTGATGTGTTTGATGCATAACGAAACTAAAATAATTAATACAGCTATAGAATTTTTTACCTCAAAGGACAAAAACGGAACCCTGTAAGGGTTCCGTTTTTTCTAATCTGAAATTAATATCAGATATTCAGCTTCTAATATAACGTAGTCAAAATATATGAGCATTTATGTATCGCTTTTCTTCATTTTGAATGAAATTCCCCGCGTAATCAAAACTTATAATGCACTTCCCGTTGTGTATCCCGCAGTTATAAAATTTATGACGAAGTACAAATAAAGAAAAAACTACGAGAAGTAAGAATTTATAACTTGTTTATTAGCTCATTTTATACAAAATAAGTGAAAATGTATGTCCGCAAAATTATGTTTTTTAACTTTATTCGCCGCATCATCAAAATCTCAGGTATTTCCCAAACACAATCCTGAAATTGGTACAGAACTCTCTGTGAGCGAGTCTCACTTGCGCTTGGCCGGTTTTTTCTTAAATACATTTAAATAAACATTTGTATATTTCATTTAGTGGGCGTAGCCGCACGGGCCAGCTCTATACTAAACTTATAATATTTTACTTAATACAAGTGGCTGTCCGTAACTTTGTTTGCATGGACTTTATGGCCCTTGCAATGTTACTTCTATATACCATGCGTTGATATTGAACCTAGTGCCAAGCCACTCCGTTCTCATTAAGACACTTGTGTTTTCTTCACTTTCCGCTGAATCCCGCGTGTTGAGTGTCGAAATTCGGCGCCGCAAATACTTATGTTATTATAAAAATGCATAATCTGAGTGTATTATAAGTATATGAAGTAATCTATCTATATATAATAAATCTATAGAAGAGTAGTTTCTGTACATTGAAAATATAAAAATAAAATAGCCAGGTTGATAAAGGATAACTATCAATTTCCAGAAATCTTAGATTTTTGTCTATTTGTCTGTTTTGCATAACGTTGTGTAGGAATTTATTATAAAAAAAAAAGATATTGTGAGTGATTGAAATCATTGAGATTTCAAAGCCCCCTTTATAAAGGGGGACATTTCCTGTAATATATTACTGGGCGGGTAAATAAATTAGTACTATCATTCTTTCGTGAGGGAATCGAAATCATTACCACTATGTTTACAGTCAGACACTTTCACTTGCACCACGGTACGCCTCTTTTTTCAAAGTTTTTTTATTTGTTAACAAAAACGGCTCTGTGACTTTGATTCAGACACGAATAATTTTATTTCTCTAGTTTATCTGGACTCCTGTAGATCTTTATCAAGCGTGCTATTCTTTAAAACTTTAAACCATATTGAACACTACTAAAGCTTTCTCTATTTACTCTATTTTACGCCAGTATATATAAAAGCGATATTATAATACATATATACCTATTGTTTAAATTCGTCCAGTAATTTTGCAGAACAGTGCATTAAAACAAACAAGTAAACTAACAAACCGACAAATCATCAGAGAGGAAAAGAGAGACAAAAATTTAAAAAATCACAAAAGGTAAAACCTGAAAATATATTGGCGATATCTCTAAGAAACTTAAACTGAACGTTAAAGCTTATAAAACTCAAGCATCTACTGCTACAAAACACTATAAGTTCACCTCAGTCCGCTCGACGGCCGCAATCCGAGGTTCGAGTCCCGCAGGGGCGCCCGAGCCCGTCGTCGACTTCCTCACAGGCAGCCTCTTAGTGCTTGCATTTCTTCAGGGACAGAGTACCATCTACCCTACCCAACCGGTGTCGCTGTAAAAGCCAATAGGGCTAACAACATTAACCTCATGTTCGAAAAAAAGTAAGTTCATTTTGCTTGCTTGAAAACCAATTGAAATATGAAAATTAAAACCATTGGTAAAAATTGCATATTTTAATGAATTGATTTATATTATTATCATAGAATCATCATACAACTAATATTTATACACATTAATTACAAATATAATAATGTATGGGTAGATGTATCACAAGCCGAACGCTTATGCCGATCGTGCCTCTCTATCGTTTGTACCGCGTTTTCACTGGCCCGCTCGGCTCAGGCGGAACGTGACATTGAGTCGTGCTTTCTATGCTGTAGCCGGCGTTCATCGATTAAAAAGACTAGTTATCACATCAAAAAATAATAGGGAATTTTTATTGAAAAAAGTCGAATACTGAATGCTCATTTTCGCTATAAAATGATATTGTATAACAATTTATAATACTACCTCCCGTTCACAGTTACCTGACCTCGTACTACAACCTTCGCCTTTGCCGCTGAGTAAAATTTAACGGAAACGGCAATAGCTACGTGAAAGGCATTTACAGTAATATTTTTTAAAATTACAATGGGAAATATTATTACGGTGTAATTTCTTTACATAAATTAGTAGTTCAGTTCTAAGTTAAATATAAAATATTTTAATATTTTTAACACAAACCAATCTTAACCGGATCCCATATCTACTATACCATAGACTACCAATCGTTGACTACCACTACCACCAGGTAGTGGTAGTCAATGATTGGTAGTGGTTGTCCTATATAAAATTTCACTTAATTAGGTGCAAACACAAAATGCAAACTAACATTGTGGTATATTGAGAAGAACATACATAGTAAAAATATTCTTATAACTTATACATAATATCAATTTCGACCGGATCCCATAATCGGAACCTTACCAAACTTTCACCAAACTATCTTCGAAGTATATCCTTTCAAATAAAAAAATAATCATTGAAATATGTTGAAGTTGAACTTGAAGTCGTAACAATATTACAGTATAATAAAAATTTTTCCAAAAAAATAAACAAACTTTAACAATTTTGACCGGATTCCATTATCAGAACCTTACCAAACTTTCACCATACTATCCTTAAAGTGTATCCTTTCAAATAAAAAAATAATTATCGAAATCGGTTGAAGTTAAACAATATTACAGTATAATAAAAATTTTACCATAAAAAAAAACAAACTTTATCAATTTTGACCGGATCCCACTATCAGAACCTTACCAAACTTTCACCAGACTATCGTTGAAGTGTACCCTTTCAAATAAAAAAAATATCGAAATCGGTTGACGCTATATTGAGTTATACGCCCTTTTTCGCGTACATACCTAATGCAAATATAAGACTTATGTGATTTTCTCATAGATACCATTGTCAAAATAAAAAAAAATCATCCAAATCGGTCCACCCAGTCAAAAGTTCTGAGGTAACAAACATATAAAAAAATACAGTCGAATTGATAACCTCCTTTTCTTACAGAAGTCGGTTAAAAAAGAATCGTCAAAATCAACCAGTGAAAAGTTCTGAGCTAACAAGTATAAAAATATCTATGAACTGAAAATTCAATATTTATATTCATATTTCATATAATTTTAGTGTATTAAAATTCTATAAATTATACTAATTGCTTGAACTTTAAATATTTAGTTTAAATATTATTAATCATTAATGTAATACTAGCGGTCTGCCAGCGGCTTCGCCCGCTTGAACTACATGATCATAATAAACATATAATAAACAGAATTGACTGACAGTCATAATTCGTTGACATCAACATGTCAATGACAAATTTAATTTACTCGTTCGTATACAGCCTTAAATGTAAAATTATTGATTTGAGTAAGGATTTATAATATTCTTTGTAAAATAACTGTATTGATTGCATATTACAAAAAATACCCAAATCGAATCGAATAATCCAATATCGAAATCGAATTCAAAATAATTAAATAAATCGAATTTTAAAAAACCCTCCTCCTTGTTTTGAAAGTCGGTTAAAAAAACAGATTTATCACAAGCACATGCAGATTTATTATAAGTGTAAGTATAAATTCAAAATTCAAATTCAAAATATTCTTTATTCAAATAGACTGTGTAAGCACTTTTGAATCGTCGACTGAACATACAAACAAAAAACTACCACCGGTTCGGAGGGCAGTTCTGCTGAGAAGAGCCGGCAAGAAACTCAACAGTTGCTCTTTTCAAAGTCAATAGTATAATTAATTATGACATTAGCTGGCAGCTATCCTGCATGACATTCAACACACATTAATTCCATGCATATTTATCCTTCAAATATTCTTGAACAGTGTAATAAGCGTTACTTGTTAGAATTTTTTTTACAATTACTTTAAATTTTGGTAGTGGCAAATTTAGAATACACTGTGGAATTTTATTATATACACGTTGGAGGCGAAAACTTGGCGTAACAAGCTTATCTTTATTTCTCGTTTATATCTCGTAGATATGGATTGCTTTATATTTGCAGGCAAACTCATGCCCTAAGTTCATTCAAACACCGATAACTTTTTTTTTAATAAACCGATTTTGATGAAACAAACTTAACGTCAGTCCCATCGTTCACTTAAATAATATTATAAATCCTTATCCAAATCGATAATTTTACATTTGAGACTTTATCCGAACGAGTAAATTTAATTACTTATTGACATCAACACGTTATGATTGTCAGTCAATTCTGTTTATTGAATGAAGCGACTTCGCCCGCTTGAACTATATGATCATAAACCATATAGTTCAAGCGGGCGAAGCCGCTGACGGGCCACTAGTATACTATAAATTCGTAGTGAAAATGGCTTAGGCCATACGTATTATTCTTATAAAATATATTAAGAAGACAAATAAGTTATACTATTAGCCTACCTCTTCTATGATGAGATTTCTAATATTGCGATAGTCAGGACTTAAAAGTAAATGCCAACGTCTCAAGTATAATAATAATATTTTTCATAGATTGTCTAACTTATCAATTGTTAAATTATCTTTATTCGTTTTATGTGCTCTTACCCACGTATTTTCTTAACATTTTTTTTATTTTGTTACAGAGACAATGTATATAGAAACACTACCGCTTGTAGTTTGGACGCTCATAACAACAATAACGCATGTGAGTAATTACAAAAATTTATATATACGAGGAAAAAATTATAATAGGTTATGCCTTTCTATGAAATATTAAAAAAAACATTTACTTTAATTTAAATATTTAATATATTTTGTTTCTTTCAAAAATTACATTTTAACTTTTCAAAAATGAAAATTTATATTTTTTTATCTTTATGCTATATCCTCCAAGTTCTATTCGATTTCCGATGTTTTGATTTGTTACCACGGACAAATGAAAACCCCGAAAAGGAATTGGGACTCATTTTTTCATAATACTCTTATACTTTGCATATTCTTACGGTGACACATACTCGTACACCTGTCGTATCTACTCGCACGTTAGTGTTAGGGACCATTGACCGTTGTCATTGACTGAGCGTGCCGAAGCGTGAATGCAGAGTTAAGTGTAATTTAAAATTCTAATAGCAGGCTCTACCTAGTTATTCATGTTTAGTATATTATGTTGTTTCAACCAAACATACTTTGCAGGTAGCGACGCA
>DWGR01005420.1:0-10389 GCA_018247715.1 Heliconius burneyi
TCCATTACAATCGCGTTTACAATTAGATGTTATCTACTGAGCCACGACATCCTCTTTTTTTTCATAGTTATGTTTTTGAACATATAATAAAAAAGTTCATGCAAATACTGGTTTATTATCTTTATTATGTTACAGCACTAATATATTGATATCGTAGGAATTTCCAATTATACATCATAGACTTTTTATTCATTCACAGCAGTTTTAAAATTGACGATTAGCAAGTCTTCCTGGGTTTTTCTTGAAGCGTGTTTATGTCTCCTGTATCTTAAAAATACATAAGAAACTTTTGGTTGCATTACTTCAATCTTAAAATCATATCAAGAGACACGAATATTAGGTATATTTGTGATATTTATAGAAAGCTGTCGTGTCACAGCGGCATAGCATCTGATAGTAAACGTGAGGGCTGTGGATTCGATTCCCACTGGGAGGAATGAACTATTTTTATTTCCTCGTTTGCGTAACAAGAAAAACCGCGACGTTGAATTCTACATCACGAAACATCCTAAAAAAATTGTACAGAATCACTCGTTTGACGTCATCATTAAATTTACTCCAAACATGCTGTCTTAGACTATGAATTTCGATTAAATATTGGTTTATTGAAATCATCATACTATCCTGTTATGTTAAATAACCTATAGGTATGGCTAAAACAAGTTCATTATGTAAATCATTGTAAAAATCAATCGTATTTTAAAAAATGAATTTGCTTTTTACCAATCAATTCAGTCTTCACGTATCCACTGCCTTGCAGTAGGCTGAAGGGGTGCAGGTGCACCAGAGCTCCCAGTCCTTCGCCTTCCTTATCCAGTCAAATTAAACAACCTTCTTCAGACTTAGTAGATCGAACTTGAGGGCGCCATAGCTATGCTTGGCCAATCCACGGTCTCCACTCAAGGACTCCTCTGCTCCAAAGACCATCGGCATACGTGGAGCCCACTGCTACTTCAACGTCAATAACTCTGATTATTTAATCCTTCAAAGAGATGTGTTATGAACGCTATGAATTAGAACGGCAGTGCGTTTCAGGACTTTATCTCCCCGCGCAATAAGAAACCGTCTCGACTCTTCTGAAAGCATGATGTATGATTGTGAGTTCAATAACTGCCCGAAGGAATGTTTTTTTGGTTTATTCTTGAGAGATATTTTTTTCTTGATCTTGCATTTGTCATATCTATAAATAAGTGAGTTGAAAAAAGTCTCGCTGAGTTTCTGTCACCGGTTCTTCGAAGATCTGAGAAATTAACTTCAGATAAACGAAAAATTATATGACTGACTTTGAAACAACGTTATTCCGTTATTCGATATTTATCATCATTAAATTATCGAAATATTAAGAACAATGTCAAAGCCGCTAAATTGGAGGAGTTCCATTTAAATGTATGTATGAACATATTACATACATATGAAAGAACACGTGAGTAAAATATTTATAAATTCTAACTTTTAAATTTAACTAAAATCATCTAATTTATAGCACCGTCAAAGTTAAAAAGAGTTTTCAAAACCGGTTTTGAAGATGGCAAAATCAAATATGTATATTTAGCAGGACTTGTTGTTGTAATTTACTCAAATATATAAAATACTTAATGTTAAATACGTTTCATATAACGGGTATGAATTTATATTAATTAACTATAATGATTTTATGATAACAGTGGAAAATAAATTATTATTTTTATTTATGTGAAAGAGATAATTAAAAATATGTGGATGAGGAGAATTTTCTATAAATGTTACATTTTTTCTGCATTTCCTCTAAAGCGAGTCGAAGGCTTCGCAGAAATATGCTTAGAAAAAGTACATATTTTGGTTGAACCCATTTGATTTGTCATCAAGTGCATTTCATGAAGATTAAATACAGAGTAATAAATATATTTATTTATACTATCCTTAAATTAGCTTTAAATATATCTATATAGTTTTAGCATGTAAGAATACCGATTAATTTATATCTATCTTAAGACGAAGAGTGCTATGTCTCTTACTGTTGATTTAAATTATATTTAACCTGGAAACCTAATGTTAGATACTCCGTTCCCCTTAAGGCACTTCCGTTTGCCACTTTCCACCGACTAAATGAATGGCCGTACTCAACACCGTACTTTGCCTTGTTACCAGAGCAAAGAAATGAAAATTTTAAATATACACTTACATGCCTGTGCCCCTGCGCCTTGACTGACGTCTCGACTTATATAATAATGTAAATTATTTATGTCATCAATGCTACTATATAAAATGCACTATATTACAAAGTTAATAAATGTCAGAAAGCACAAGATCTCAAGGACGGCTGAGGCACAAAGTGAATATCTGTAGTCTGCGTCATCCTGCTTCATTCATAAACAATACGTGTGCAGTACCGTACAGGAAATGCACTGGTTTGATAAAATATTCTTGCAGACATTTGATATAAATTATAGTATTGAGGCCAGTCGTGGCGCGAGGGCACAAAGTGTGACTGTATATTGCCTGGTTGCGGGTTCGTTCCCATTCAAGGTAATGAAATAATAATTTAAATTTATATTTCAATTTCTTCGCTCTGGTGTCGAGGCAAAGGACGCTACTAAACAATGCCACTGGAATTCGGTGGAAAGTGGAATTTTTACTTCAACAAATTGTATATAAGAGTAAGTTTGTATATGAAAATAAAAAGAACTTATTTTTATCTTTAGCTTTTTTTGCTTTACTCTGTATCCCATATATAGCAGGATAAACAGAGGGAACCTAGTGTTAAGAGACTTCCACAATATACGCCATTTTTTTAATCTGCATGTTGAAAGGCGTAACTCAACGCCACGCTTTATCTTATTACCAGAGGGAGGAAATTAAAATATTCCATACACCGAATCGCCGCACTTACATTTAGACAGTACTGTTGCCTATTTTTTATTTTTTTTTTATTTTTTATGGTAAAAGCATGGCAAACGAGTATCACCTGATAGTAAGTGATCGCCGCCGCCCACGACACCGCGTAACACCAGAGGAGCTACTGGTGCGTTGCCAGCTTTTGGGGTGTCTGGGCCCCGGCATTACCTAATGCGAAACGCAGTGGCATAAACTTCACGCCGGATTTAAATGCCGGAGGTGGTAATTATCCGGTCGAGTCTGCCCATGCGTGTCGCCATTGCTGGCGACGTGACTTTCCCACTCGTACTTTAGTCGCCTCTTACGACACCACTAGTACCAGGGTGATCCTATTCTTAGCCGGGAACACACGGCTAAAATACTAAATTTCTAAATCTTCTTCATCTAGTCTATCTTTTTTTGTCTTTAGTGTTTTTTGTTTGTAGTTAAGATTTAAACCAGTTTCTTAAAATAGTCTAAGGATGTATGGAACATCTGAAATATAAAAATAATATATAGATATTTGCATATTTATTGTTTCTTAAATGTAGAAATCCTAAAAGAATCTTCAACTTATGGTAATATCAACAGCTGGATATACATCAATCCATGCTGGATGTACATTTAGTACATTTTTAAATGAAGCAAATACTTTTTTACACTTAAATAAAATAAAATCGTCCAAGTAATGACTGTGAACTTTACGCAAGAACTTTTTCTTTTCACATTCTGCTGACATTTTGTTTACAATTTAGCAATGTAAAATGTTTCCCGGTCTAAAAGGATGTGCCCTTTTGAATGATGGAAGTCTTAGTAAGGAAAGCTCTTTATCGTAAAGTTAATAAAATCCAAAATGTAAATAAAGTAACTTTGGACGGTTTTTTATATTTTATGTAGCATAGTGCCAAGTTTTTAATATTTCATTAATATCTACTTTTTTGTTTTTTTTTACCCTGTATCCTGCACACATCAGGATAGGCAAAGGGAATCTGGAAAGCAAACGTTAAAACACTCAGTTCCCATTAAAACACTCCTCTTTCCCATTTTCTTCAGAATTCTGATCTCATTAGCATAGTGAAAAATGAAAATATTAGATATTTAATTTCCTCGAGATGTCAGTGATTCAACAATTTGTTGCATTTACAGTCGTACGCTTGTGCCCCAGTACCACTACTGACTTCATTATCTACTCAATAATAGAAAATATATAGAAGTTAATTAGAATAATGTAGAAGTAATAGAAAATATATAGAAGTAAATTAATATAAAATAAAAATATTATTCAAGTAATCATTTATTCAAATATTGCAATCATTATCTGCTATATCGATGGTGTTGACTTCCCGTTTCATTACCATTTGCAGTCCATTCCCATTCATCAACGTTTTGGTTATTTGAAAATGAACGTCTTGGTAAAAATTCTTCTCTGTCAGCCCAAAAATCTTCATCTTGGTTTTCTTCGCCCTGTTCTTCTTCAATAATTTCTAAATCTTCTTCATCTAGTCTATCTTCCTCTAATGCATCATCTTCCTCCAAAATTTCTTCCAAACCATCATGAGCTTCTCTTTGTATTTCATATTCGACTTCAACTTCTGGAATCTCTTCTAAAACTTCCCTGTGAGCTATGAGGGGTCTTTTCATTTGTGAGATCTCTTTAACATATTTACTTTCGCCTTTCTTTTCAGTCTCAGATTTATTAGAAAATAGCTCAGATTTTGAATTTTCTACAGGAGTTTCATTCCTTTCATCTGAATTAAATATTGACGATATTTTAGGCAATGACTGTAAAGGGATCACTAAGGTTACTGTTACGATTATTGAAGATAGAAGTATTATAAAGATTTCTTCAAAATTTATCTGAAACAATGAAAATATTTGTTCTTCTAATTATAATTTCAATTATATATTTTTTTTATTTATAGGATAAAAAAAATGTATGTATTAATTTAATAATATAACTAGGTACTTAATTATAGAAATAAAACAAACAAAAATAAAGGAAACTTAGAACAATCATATAAAACCAATAAATCTTACTATTGACATAAGGGTAAATTCCTTTGCGGTCCTGATAGTGGCAGTGTTTGTGAGATATACGATAAATTGGATGAGGTAAAGTGCGTAAGAAATTCGGCTTACGAAGAGAAGAAGACCACAGCTCAGCAGACGAGACAAGATATCTGAAACGTAATATTTTAAAATCATGATAATCTCCTCTATAACTGTTTTTGTTTTATACATATTTTATTTAATTACATTTTTTATACAAACATATTTGAAGATTCTTCAGTGTTGAGACGGACAGAGAGTGAGAAAGTTGAGATACACAGCTTGTACCTAGTAGACCTATTGATCTTCTAGTCTAGCTTAATTAGGACGGCTTCCAAGAGGCACGAGTTCAAATCCCGTAACGTTAAAAAAATTATACGTTCTCTAAGATAATATTTAACATGTTTATATCCTGGTGGTATTGGATAGTCTATTGATCGGCTAACCAGATCGGTTGTTTCGCGTTAATATTTCATTCACAATGTATCTGCGATGCGATCGTCGGGTATTTAGAATAATTAAGTTGTATATGTGTATATGTGTCAATCACAGCCCTTAATTAATTTCATTTGACCATATTTTATATATATTATAGAGGGTAGGATTCGAACCCACAGTCATAAGATCGTACCGTTTATATAATAAAAATACTATACTCGCAATGGAATTTAAGCTTTATGAATCTTACAAAACATTATGGCGTATTATATTTTTTTTTGTTTTAATTCATTTCAAATTTTTTGTTATAAATTTATTAGCCGTTGTGGCATTTTTTTCAATAATTATATTTAGTACATATTTGTTCAAACACATAATTAACTCAAGGAAGTAATTAAACGTAATACGGCAAATTAAAAAATTATAAGAGCAACATACATAACACCAAAAAAAATGTTTTATAAATTATATTATAGAATACAATTATTATTTTGTCTTTGTACTTGCTCTTTATAAAATATAAAGTAAGACTTTGAAGCCGTTATGGTGCAGTGGCACAAGGCTGTTACTATAAACGCGACAGTTGTGGGTTCGAACCTCACTCGGGGAAATGAATTATTATTTATTAATATTTAATTACTGCGCTCTGGCAATAAGGCAAAGCGTGGCGTTCATTTCCGCCACTCAACACGCCTCAAAAGTGTCTTAACATTAGCTTGCTTCAGACTTAAAAACAATTAAAATATTAGATTATTTTCTTTGACATACTTACTAGAATGGCCGTTATGGATACCATAGATGAACCAAGCGAAGACGAGTGCAGTGGCTATAGGGGCCAATGTGGCGTAAATAGCGGAAGAAGTCACGTCATAACGATAGTCCATATAACCAGAATCAGCGCCTGCCCATAGCACCACAGTCATAAGAGTGATACAAAAGAACCAGCCGATGACGTTTGACAGCTGAAAGATATGTGTTTTTGAGAATATAAGATTTAATTTATAATTTACGCGATGGTTGTGGGTTCGATTGCCTATTGAGAAAACATATTATTTTTGTTTCTTCGCTCTGGAATAGCAGAACGCGGCGTTGAGTTCCGCTATTTAACACACAATTCGGTCGAAACACTGCAAATGGAGTGTCTTGATGTTAAGTTACTTTCTAAGTTAACCACCTTACCAGCTTCACGCTTTATTCAACGTACCCATAGCAGATTAAATCAAATTAAATTAGATGCACGCTGTTACCCGCACACAGCAGGGCAGGCAGAGGAAAATTAGATTTAAGACACTCTGTTTTCTACTTTCCGCCGTATTTTGGAGGCATTACGTGTTGAGTGAGAAACTGATTGATTTTTTGCCACGGTAATATGCCTATGTAACGATAATTATTATTCGTTTTGTTTAAGTACCTTTAAAAAAAATGTGATATTAAAAAACATACATTATACTACATTTTTTTTTGTGTAATAATCATCTTAAAAAAAGTCACGCTGAATTCTTTACACAACATTCGTTATTGTAACTTCATATCTGTTGTAAGTTTTTCATATAATTTGTAATTACAAATAATGCTCTATCGAAAAGGATTTGTTTTCTTTAGCTAAATATGTATTTATCAATCAGCGTCCCTCCTGTGTTAAAGTAAAAAACACGCCAACAAAGAGTTTGACAGTAAACACAAAAGTCATGGGTTCTAATCCTAACCGCAGTATAGTAGAATCATCCAAAAAATTTTTTGTTTTCTTTAATTCTGTTTATTTATTTTGTATTATATCCTGCTTAGGACATTGTTATTGTGGTGTATATATTTTTCATAATTTATTTTAGTATTATGTTTATATATTTTAGTTTTATAATTTATTTTAGTATTATGTATATTTTTGTAAGTACTGATCAATAAATCTTATGCATCCAGGCGATTATATAACTTTGTAGTACAATGAGAGAAAACGTAACCAATATTTTTGATTACGCATGAATATTTTGTTTAAAAAACCAAAGGAATACGTTTATATATGACTCAAAAAACCAAGACGACTTAAAAGTACAATAAAAGTTTTTTTTAAGCATCGATCTGTATTTCGCATATAGCAGAGGAAAACTAGTATTGAAATAATTTGAAGCTTTCATTACCGTATTCAAA
Organism: Heliconius burneyi; assembly: GCA_018247715.1. NCBI lineage: Eukaryota > Metazoa > Arthropoda > Insecta > Lepidoptera > Nymphalidae > Heliconius > Heliconius burneyi. The sequence goes on from DWGR01005420.1 coordinate 7,486, forward strand.
TTAATAGTGTCGCTACTACCACTACCACTGCCCTTACCGTCACCACCACCTTGTATGGTAAGGGTATGGCTTTTAAAAGTGTTAAAATATTTACAAACCTTTGACAAAGTGGAAGGTTTTCTAAGTGCCAATCCTAAGTTTAATCCTACTAAGTACGCCGTGCAGCGATGGAAGACAGAAGTGTAACACAGACGCCCCGTTCTATACAGCTGACTTACACTGAAACAAGTATAATAAAAATTATTTAATATAAAAAATATTTAAACAGTTAAATATGTAAATAGTTACATAGATGAAAATTTGTACAAAATATAATACAAAAGTCTGTGATTTTTATTAAAATTGTATCTAAAATATGTTGTATACCAAAATCTAATAATAATAATATGGCACTAGTCCCGGTTTTCATTGCCAGGATCTTCCGTCTGACTTAATCTACTCCACTTTACACAGTCTTCAACATCATCGGTGGTTAGTCCATTGGCTCTCATGTCCAGCATCACGAATCCGGGGAATCTAACTCCAGGGACAGACATAGCAAGGCACTTCTGATAGTTTATAGGTTTGTCATATCATGTCAAGCCATGTTTTTGAAACTTATCCACTTTGATCTTGAATGTGAGCCGAGATAGTATGTAGCATTATAGTGAATATGAACACACAAAGAACTGAGCCCTGGTGAACCCCTACTGTGATCTGGAAGGAGTAGTATCGCCAGTAGTGGAGTCGTAGTACGTGTCTCTAATAATCTCAATAAAGGCTTCAGAAATCACTTCAGAAATACAAGATACACTGACGAGGCACACCAATAAAAGCCTTTACAGATTTAAAAAATCCACATGCTGAGCTCTCCTTTTTTTACCTCTATGCCTCCACCTAAATTTTGTGGGCGAAAATGGCGTACATAGTGGCCAATCCTGACTGAAATCCACGTTGAGACAGATGTTGTACTGCTACCATACTATACTAAAGTAAGCATTTTAAAATACGTCTAACTATTAAAAACGACAAACATTTTACGCGTTTGTATTATTACTTATTATAACTGGGATATTTCTTTTATATTTTATGTTTGAAAAAGATCTAACTTAATCATTTATAAGAAGTAAATCATTGCCAGAGATAACCTAAGACCGCGTATTATTAATAATTATGTTGCTTCAGACGTAACGACTGTAGTAGTTTCTTTAAGATATTTTTTTCGTCTATTAATGTCGTAGTGGCATAACGACTTTAATGTAAACGAGTCGCTTATATCTTCAACCCCTGCTGACAGGAATGAACATTTTTTTTAATTTTCTTGCTTTGGTAACAACGTGCGACGCTCAGTTTCGCCACTCAACACTCAATGTCCCCAAAATTGGGTGGAATGTGGAGAGTGAAATGTATTGACACTAAGTTCTCTGCCTACCCTGCTCTATGCATGATACCGTGTGATAAAAAGTCTTCCTTCATATTAACGTCGACTATCGTTAATATAAAACCCATAAACCCACAACTACCCGTAAATTTCCTTTTAAAAATAATTAATTAATGTACGAGCTGCAAAGTCATAATCCTTTGTTTTAAATATTTTATTACAACGTTAATTGTTTCATGCCAAGATATCAGTAATTAAGAAATATTAATACAAAAAACTAAGTAAAAATTCTGAATTACATTTTTAAATATTTTTGTTTTATTTTTCAACTTTTCCTTACCTTCATATAAATAATATAACTAAAACTGAATATTTTGTTTTATAGGACGCGTTAAATAGGAAGTATCACTTATAATTAAAGAATTATTTTTGTTTTTGATGGTGAACTTATGAATTATTTTCATTTCTCCACTCTGGTAACAAGATAACGCAACGTCGAGCTCAACACAATGTCTGGAACATTGGACGGTAAGTGGCGCACGGTCTGTCTTAATACTAGGTTCCCTCAACTATGTGCGGGATACAGCGTGAAGATAAAGCAAATCTACACAACCAAACAGTTATTTTTTAAGCTCACAATCATGTGCTTTGTCCCATTGGATAAGAAACACTTACCTCAATGTATATATTTTGCAAGGTACTGCTGTTTCGCTGTTTTTCATTTCAGTTTATTAAGTTTTTAATACTAAATACAGTTTTTTTGTTATTAATAAAAACATGTAACGCGATAAGAAATAATTTGTATATATATTAAAATTTAAATAAAAATTAAGTTATTGCGCTTTTAAAATTATAAACTAAGGTTAAAGTTATTAAAAAAAATGTAGCATATACCTAATAATATTTCTATTTTGATATAAATAAAATATTAAATAAACTGTTTCCTTATTAACAAATATAAAAATACATATAATTTCGAATAATTATATTATGAAATACGAAACAAAGCGAACAAACATACGAAACAAAGGAGTATTAATACTCGCTTGGTGCAACAATGACGTATTTACACAATTTGAAATATTGCAGAAGTAAACAAAGATTGTGTGCATTAATAGAAATATTTCTCTAAAAAACAACGAGAAACTAAATATTTAAAAACATATATATACATATGTCATTCTAGCATACATACGGTACATTATACATATACAAAAATAAAAATTTTACTACTTAGTTTTAAACTATTTTAACAGTTTAGGATCAGCGTGAAGCTGATTTCAGCTACAGCCCAGTATCCCGCACACAGCAGGGTAGGCAAAGGGAACCCAGTGTTAAGACACTTCGTTCCCGTTTCCGCGAAATTCCTAAGGCATTACGGGTTGAGTTGAAGAACTCAACGCTTTGCCTCGACGCTAGAGCGACATACAATATATACATACATATAACTATAACTTCAATAGGGATGTGTAAAAATTGATTCATTCTTTCTTTTTATTTTTGTTATCAGAAGTGAAAGAGATAATCAATATTTGCACTTCTAT
>DWGR01005421.1:0-10387 GCA_018247715.1 Heliconius burneyi
CAAACGGTAAAAACGGAACCCTCATAAGATCACTGTTGTCGGTCTGTCAAGACCTATCTCCAGATCGTATCAAGCTGAATTTAATATCAAATATTTAATTCTATGGAGCCTTGAAGCAAGAAAAAATAAGTTTCTAAGTCCATCAACGCAACCGATCATTTATGCATCGATTTTCTTGTATTTAGTAAAAAATTCGCCGCGTAATCAAAACTTATAGTGTTATTTCCTGTGGCCCTACAGTTATGAAATTTAGCATGAATTGAGAACTTGTAATACAAATAAAGGAAAAGAACTAAAAAGTGAAAATAAATAATTATTTCATATAAAAATAATTACAAACTTATAATTACAGTTCATTTCATATAAAATGACTGGATATGCTCATAAATTTAAATTTGTAAGCTTTTGTAAGACTGAATTACAATACAGTAATTGGTGACTTACAATCCCACTGACTTACAATTCGTACGGAAGCCTCAGTGAGCGAGTCTCGCTTGCACTCCCACTTAACCAGTGTTTTCTTTAACTTTACGCTGTATCCTGCATATAGCAATTTTGCGTATTGAATGGTGGAACCCAACAAACACCGCGTTTTGTCATATTATCAGAGTGACGAAAATTAAAATGATTTATTTCTGGTATGTAATCAGGAATCAAATAGTTGCGTTTGCAATAAGACGCCGCGCACCTGCGCCGGTCTCAACAGATCGACGAATCGGACATATGGACATACACATTTTTTTTTTTATCTTCATCGAAAATTGATTAACCATTACCATCCAAATCAATTTTTAATTAAATAATAAATAATAAAATATTGCATCAAATTGTGTTATATTACAGACTTACATTTATTCTTATTTATCGTACAGCCATTATACTCATTATATACGTATTACATACTAAGGCCAGTTGTGGTGCAGGGGTACAAGGGTACGCAGAATGCGACATGTTGCTTGTTCGATTCCCACTGGAGGAAATATTTAATATTTTCATATTTCACTCTCTAGTAATAAAGAAAATCTCGGCGTTGGGTTCCGCTAATCAATACGCAATGCCTGAAGAAGTCGAGGGAAAGTAAGGAACAAAGTGTCTTAATATCAACAGAGTCTTAACAAGTTCGGTCTGAGGCAGACGGAACTTGGGAACCTATCCTGCGTGAAGCTAGAAAAATAAAAAAACATATATTTGTTTTTATCTGCAGCTTAGGAATGTATATTATAATCCCACAACTGGGCAACGTGGGCTTAAGCCCACATATAGATATTAACCTACAATTGTTCCACCAGAGGCCTTCTAAGTAATCATATTTCTTAACTACGCTCACTCACTAGTGACGGGTCGACAGACTCTATCGTACTGCACGCTTAGATAATTTCAAACAATTACTTTAAAGTTTAAACTAAAAAAAGTATTATTTACAAAATGTGAAGTGAAGTGTCTTTTGTTAAATTATGTAAATTTTTGTAAAATTTATTGTGTGTTTACGTTTTGGATTGACGATTTATTATAAGAGACGTGAGTTTATTTTTTAAAATTTATATATTTATTTTGTAAAATATTATTTACATAGGAATCATTTAATATTTATTTATTTAAAGTTTTTTCGTTTTAATGAAAATCTGATTTTATTAGCAGAGTAGGCATAGTAAACTGGGAACCTAATGTTACCTAGTACCCCACTTTCCGCAGCATTCTGAAAGCATTGCTTGTTGAGTGGCGGAATTGAACGCCGCGCTTAGCCACGTTATCAGAGAAATGAAAATATTAAATATTTTAATTTGTTTTACACAACCTGTCGCGCTTAAAGTTGCACGCGTGTGCCCCTGCACCACGTCGGTCAATTCGTAATATACTTACATTAATACAATAAAGATTTATTTTTACTCTGTGCATCTGAGACATCTCGATAAACTTATTTAAAATTGAAATCCTAAAAACTGTATTTAATTGTAGCGCAGCGGCACCGCATCTTACGCTGCGGATGTGGGTTCGATTCCCATTAGTTTCATTCATTGGGGTATCAAAATTGGGCGGCCCGTAGGGAACAAAGTGTCTTAATACTAAGACTTCTCTGCCTACCCTATTATGCAACGTGAAAATATAATGAGCGAAGAATTTAACATTTAAAAAATGTAATTAAAGTAAACTAAATAGATTTTACCTTGCCCAATATAAGTGTAGGTAATTATAGGGTAATCTCATTTTGTAGACGGCCTCGGTTTTCTTTTGATAAATTTTAATTAAAAGCTATAATTTGAACGAATGTTTTAGAATGTAGTGTAAATCATTCGGATATTTCGTATTTTCCGGTGTAAGTTGTTATAAATCTTTAAACAGTTCTCGGATACTAATAAAGAATATCTACGAATTTGCCAGTCTATGACGCCGTCATGGCGTGGTGGCACAAAATAGTGGAGCGAGGAAGTAAAAAATATTTAATATATTTTACTTCCTCGCTCTGGTAACAACGCAAAGCACGGCGTTGAGTTCCACCGCTCAATACGCAATGGCCCGAGAATTCGGTGGAAAGCAAAGAATGGAAGTGTATTTATGGGAGCAGAGTGTCATAACATTAAGTTTCCAAGTTTAATCTGCCTACGCTAAGTTAAAAAAATGTTTGGACAAACATTTTACAATTTTACAAATGCATCGCTACATGACTCCAGAAAATCTCTACATTGTTTTATTTTTCTACTAATTACTGTGATTTATCTAACAGTATATCAACTTGTCTTATACTACCATCATTCGAGTATTTTCTTTTAATTTTATCACCTTTTCACTATTATAACGCAATCATCATATATCTATACGGATAGCGATTTTTTTTTTTACAAAATATTTAATTTTATTTCAGTTTTATTAACCACAAATATAAAGTAAATTAGACATTTGTATCTTAAACAGGTACAATGTCGCCATTGAATATTAGCATTTAGATTTTAGAGTTCAGATTATATTGACTTATTCCACAAAAACCAATAACCGGAGGCTATCGTGCCGCAGAGGGACTGCGTAAAACTAAATGTTGTGAGTTCGAGCCCCTCTCGGGAATATAATATTCTTTTTATTTTCATACGTTCCACCACTAAATATTTGAAACATGAGCGGTGCGTGGCGATCGGAGTGTCTTGACACTAGGTTCCCTCTGCCTATCCAGTTACATGCGTGAGAATAAGTAAATATCATTATGATTTATCATCATCTCTCTGTTTACTCCGTTATGGGAGAGATATGTATGTCAACATAAAAAAAAACCATAACAAAAAGCCAGTTTGACTTAAAATAGTAACAAGGACAATTCTTAAACCGAATATGCGGGGAATATCATTGAAATTACCTTAAAGACACCTGCGACATTCCTTTATATCGATGTGAACTGGACGTACAAGATTGTACGCACATGCTAAAATTTTATTATTGGACTATGGCGGCGCAGTCGGTCAGCGTATGACTGTAAACGCATGGGTTGTGGGTTTGACCTCAACTCAGGGAAATTATTGTATTAAAATATTATAATTTTTTTCGTTGATAGACGAAAACCAGAGACCAAATGTAGAGAATTGAGTGTCTTAACACTAAATTACCACTGTCTACCCTACTCTTTAACAAAGTGTAACACATTAACGCAATACAGTTTAAATTATAAACATTAATGTATGCATATTTGGCTGATTTCTTAATTTTACGATTACGAGAATTAATAATTATATATTAATTTTTATGTAATGATTAAATTATTTATTTAAATTTTTATTACTATAAAAATATAACAGCTAAAATTTTAAGCAAAAATAAATATTTTGGGAATTTATATATGAAATATGTATATATGTCGTCAATAAGTGACAAATGAATATCTGCGCAGTCTTTTTTTTCGCTTTAAGCTGTATCTCGCACATGGAAAAATCTGAAAACCTAGTGTTAAGACACTTCCTTTGCCCACTTTTGCCAGTCGAGAAATTAAAAATCCAGAATATTTCATTTCCTTGAGTGGGAATCAAGCCCGTAACCTTTTCTGTCCAATATTAATTAGTACGCACAACCTAAAAAATTAATGAATTTCATATATTTTTTTATTTTTCCTGAATAAAAATCTTTATGAGCGGGTCAACATTAAGAACCACTAAAAACAAAAATAACATATAAATTGAAATTTAAACTATTACTTAGTAAAGAAAAGCATTTTTGTAAATTGTGGGTAGACAATTTTTTACCGCAAAAAACATCTCATGGGGAAAAGTGGTAAAACCGCGAACAGAAAGCTAGTCTACAAAATATAATTATAATATAATAATATAATAGAGACGTTGCATAACAGAAATATATATATTTAGTAAAACACGAGAGCTATTAGCTTAGAGCCGCGTATAATTAGTTGGGGGCTAGAAAGCGTGGAATGTCCGCTTCTTTTGCTATGTACTCGTATTTTTACAGTAATTTCATAGATTTTTGACGGTATTCTTGAAAAATTTTGTTATTTAATTATATTAATATTTGTGCAGTGGTCTGTTTGTATTTGCTAAGCTTATATTTTGTAAAACGGAGTACGCATGTCTCCAAATTTAGTGAAAAAATTAGAACGGTGGGAATTATAAATCAAGGAACAAATATACAAACAGAAAAACAAAGCTGTCTTGTATAATATATTAAATATTAGGGTAAACTACGTATCACTATTTATTTATTTGCAGCTCTCTACCTTTCCAACATTTCTATTAATCATATAACCAAATTTTAAAAATGTCAGTAATATGCTGCTTGCTGCTTGTCCAATTTTATTCATTACTTTCTTGTGGACTGAACCGTATAGATCCTTTTTGTTAATAGTTACTCAAGATATTTTTTTTAGCTTCACACTCGCAAGCCGAGGTTCGAGTCCCGCAGGGGGCGCCCATATAGTCGTCGACTTCCTCACAGGCAGCCTTAGTGCTTGCATTTCTTCAGGGACAGAGTACCCTTTTCCCTACCCAACCGGTGACACTGTAAAAGCCAATAGGACTGCAGCATTAACCTCATATTCGAAAAAAAAGCTGTACTGTATCCTGCACATATCAGAAGAGAGCTTTCGCATATAACACTTCCATATTCCACTTTACACCGATTTTTTGAGGCATTGTGTGTCGAGTGTCGGAACTCATCGCGCGCTTTTCCTCATTACCAAACTGAAGAAATGAAAATATTACATTTTTCTCGAACCTACCAAATTATTATACAACAGTTATGCAGAATGTGTGTTTGGTTGAACGAACTAATCTCAGGAACTTTATCGAAATGAAAAGATATTTTTATGTACAGTCCGTTTATCGAAAAAGCTAATAGTCATCACCTCGGCCACCTCGAATGGGTCATGTGTCATAAACTATTCTTAATTTCCATTCGATCACGGAAGATATTTCCTAATCTCCTATACAAAATGTTATTTTGCCCTCGCCGTCCTCATTACATTACAAAAATACAATAGTATAATAATTTACAATATTATTATCCAGTGTGTAGAAAAATAAAAAATTAATTGTGTTGTCAAATTGTAAATCATCTATAAGACGTTTATAGCAAAAGTCGTAATTGCAGCATCATGGCTGATTTTTAATTATATAAATATAATTACTTGATGGTACCTGGACCTTTTTTTATTGCGGCATACTCAACAGAGTAGCGGAGATCAACACTGCACTTTGTTCTATTACCAGAGCTGAAAACATTAATTAATCCATTTCCCCGAGTGGGAATCGAACCGAAATCGAAATTGTTACGTACTATATAATTTGGAATTTAATTAATTTGACGATGTTTGTAGTGCTGAGACAGCTTGGACACCTTGTCACTGTAAACGGTGGTTGTGGGTACCACACATACTCAAGGGAATTATTTATTTTTATTTCTTTTACCATCACCGTAGAGAACAATTGCACCTTTTTCATTTAATTTCATTAATACTTGAAATGGGAACAGAACCCACAACCGTGGCGCTAAAGTCTGAATTGCCATTATGTCAAATGGATGTTACTTTAACATCTTTTTAGCGATTTAATTAGAACATTAGATGCAAACTTTATTTGAAAAAAATTAACTATTTTTTATTATTAGTTTATCTAATATTAATATAATATATTTATTCTGCTACTTACACTAATCTCTTGATATATAATTTATAAGGCAGTCCACCAGAAATACTTGGATTGTCTTGTTCCACATAACCAACAAAATATTATTTTAGTATTTTAGAAGATTAATTATTCCTATTGTTATTGCTCTAACAGAGTGTAGGTGTCATAATTTGTGAAGGTTCCTTTCGAAACTGTATGCAATAAATTATAATATTCATACCTAATGTAATATGATACTTCAACGTGTTTTCTGCATACTTCAAAGTAGGCAGGATATGAATATTTCTCCACACTGTAGGGGAGATCGAGGGGAAATAATGTTAAAAAGAATTTTCAATTTAAGAGAGTCAACAGGCAAGTTGACTGTCGAAAGTTAACGTCGCGCTTTTTGTAACCGGAGCGAGGAGATAAAAACACTCTAAGAGCATTTCCAAATTGAATATATTTTGGAATATCTGCATTTATCTAATTAGGACGTACGTCCCGAGCATCGTAGAAGCGCACGTTCAAATCCAATATTGAAAAATTAAATTGTAATAGTTTATTAGCTTATCCTACTCATAGCAGGATAGGCAGTGAGAACTTTAGAGCGTAGTGTTAATACACTCCGTTATAAATTCATTCACTGTTCCCCACTTTCCGCCAAATTCTTGAACCATTGCGTGTTGAATGTCGGAAGCCAACGATGCGCTTGAGAAGAGCGAGGAGTAAATGCAAATATTAAATATTTCATTCTCCAGAGTGGGAATCGAACCCACAACCGCCGCGCCACGACGACCTCAATCTATAAATGTTAAGTTTAGTACTTGTTACTTTACGGCAGCGTGACGTCGGACAGTATCAGACTGATGATAGTGATGGGTTCGATAATCACACAGAGTGTCAGAGAAAAGATTATAGTTTAATTATGTTCATTTGGTTTCTAAAAAGACAAATTACGGTGTTGGATTCCGTCATACAATACGCAATGTGTAATAAATAGGCGGGAAAATCGATAACGCAAAGTCTTAGAACCAGGCTCTCTCTGCCTGCCCTGAAATATATTCCTAGAAAAAAAATTGATAATAGAGGTCACTCAATAGTTACAAACAAAAGCTACTTTATGTAGATAGAATTGAGTACATTCCTTTGTAGGCATATGAAGAAATTAGGACCAAGGTTAACGAGTCTCATCCCACCATGCATCCCATGAATCATCACAATTGACACCCACGACGCCAGAATTGCATGTAACAATAGATTGAGGTCCATCTACACTTGTCATTGGTTTAGTAATTATGTAGTTAAAACCGATGTTGATCTTCTCTATTCTAAGTTTTATTATATCTATATATTATTTTATGTTTCTCTTTTCTTCCTTTTATTGTATAAAGCTATGGTATACTGGGCAATTTGATTTAAGCCATTTTTTTTAAACTTTCATCCCACAATTTTATTTAACCTGCGCCGCTTGATTTCAATTTTTTTATGTATGTTAGAGATAGGGAAACACCAGTTATAAATATGATTTAATATATTATTTGAGTTTTTAAAAAGCATTCTAATCACTTAAGCCATACATTAAATACACCAGTACGTCCACCTATACATCCGTATATTTTCCGTCTGCTTGATACATCAACTGTATCACTCATCTTTCCGACTCACACTTGACCACTTTTTTAGTTGTAACTAATTGTATTTAAGTGTTAGCGCATAAAAAGTAATCGATAGTAGATTTGCCAAAAGGCCTAACATTAATATACTCAATTAAGGTCACATAAGGCAATGTGTCTGAAGAACAGATGCAATTACTATGTCGAAAGACAAAATGGAGTTTAGTGTCTATTAGGATTTTTTGAAGAAACATTACCTTAGGGCCTAGAACTATATTTCCAAGCGTCACGCTTTGTGTTTGTAGATCTAATGTAATTTTTTCACCATGTGAAACAAAGAACAATAGGGTAGCGGACTCATAACGCGCATCTTGTTTACGTATGAACAAAATATCGCTTAAAAAATTGTAGACCGTCTAACTGTAACCGTGACAATTGTAGGTTACCTACAATATACCTAGTCGGAGGAATAAAATATCTCTGGCGGGACAAAAGGTGACGATTTCGGGTGGAAAGCGAAGCAATTGACAGCAAGGTTTCTGTCCCTATTTTGCAGTTTATGGAATAAAGCACGAAGAAATTTTAGCTAGGGCCGCTCACTAAGCTTCACGCTTTATCCATAGCGGGATAACCAGAAAGTACCAAATGCCGAACGTTCAGCCTCTGGATACATCTTTCGCCTCGTTTACTGTCATCAACCTCTTGATACTAAGAAAATAATTTGAGACCTACATCTACCTCTCGTAATACAAACATGCGTTTAATTTTTTTTTAACATTAGACTTTATCCCACATATTACAAGATAGGCAAAAAAATCATAGTATTAAAACACTCCGTTCTCAACTTTCGGCCAAATTATCGAAATGTGCGTATTAGCAGGGCTCAACGGCGCTCTTTTGCCTTGCTATCAGAGAAAAGAAATATAAAAAATAAAATAATAATTCATTCACCCGAGCAGGAATCGAACCCACAACCGTACACACACTTGTGCCACTGCGCCACGATCTCATGTTTAAATATAAATAACAATAATATAATTCTTATATTAGCAATCGTTTTATATCAACAGGTTACATATCCAGTGGCAGCTGGAAGCAAGTATCTTATTACACGCTTAACATGATTCTACAAATAATAATTATATACTAGTTAGGTAATTACCGAGTTGTACGTATTCGGTCTATGATGTAAGAGAACGAGGTTTTTATTTATTTTTTGTTTTCAGCTTCACGCTGTATCCCGCATATAGCACGGACAATCAAACAAGTGCTTAGACACAACGTTTTTCACTTCTGAAAGGCTCTAACGCCAGTTTTTCTTTTTCTAACTAACAAGTATATGTAAATAATTCCTTTCCCCGAGCAGTGGTCGAACTAACCGACTATCATATACATAAGTTTAATTAAACATATTTTTCATAGCGATACGATGGTCTCAATCGATAAACTAAAGTCCTTTTGTGAAATCACTTTTATAAACACCATGTATTTTAATGGGAACAGAGTGTCAGAGAGTGTAACATTAGGTTGTCAAGTACCCACTGTTTACCCTACTATGTGCCAAAAACGTGGGTATGTTAAGGGAAACAAAAATAAATATAAATATCTGCCTATTCTTTATTACACCTTAAATTTCTATAAACCTAAGACTTGTACCGTACTCTATAATAGAATATGATCAACGATGCATACAAGGGGAAAGCGTACACTATGATTGCCATGATATTATGGTTTCGTTTCTTACTGTACATGATAACAATAACATATATACATATACATATGTAAAGTGTATTTGTATTGTTACACTTAAAGGTACACTTGAATGTTATGAATGCTTTTTGCTTTACTCTGTGCCCACACATAGCAGGGATGGAATGTTAGTGTAAAGACCCTCCGTTTTCCATTAAAATATTTTCCGCCGAAATCTTGAAGGATTTCGCGCTGTCGGGTGAAACTCAACACTGCGCTTTGACCCGTTACCAAAGCGAGGAAATGAAAAATTTACATTACTTCGAGCGGCAATCGAACCCAGATCTGTTACGTGTGCAGTCGCACGCTTGTGCCCTTGCGTCATTTCAGCCACCGTACCAAGTTATTCCTTGCGGCTTCGCGTAGTTGAAGGGAAATATCCAAGAGCTATCTCTAACATATCATAAATAAGTGCAGGACTTAACTGTGACCGCAGGTATTATATTATTTAAAAAAATATAAACGGAAAAGTGAGTGGTAAGAGAGGTAGGGGTAGACCTCACAATTCAAATTCAAATTCAAAATATTCTTTATTCAAATAGACTATGTAAGCACTTTTGAATCGTCGAGTGAACAGACAAACAAAAAGCTACCACAGGTTCGGAAGGCAGTTCTGCTGAGAAGAGCTAATTAATTATTACATTAGCTGGCAGCTATCCTGCATGACATCCGACAGATATTAATTCCATGCATATTTATCCTCTAAATATTCTTGAACAGTGTAATAGGCTTTACTTGTTCGATTTTTTTTACAATTACTTTAAATTTCGGTAGTGGCAAATTTAGAATACACTATGGAATTGTATTATACACACGTATACCGAGACCCATAAAAGATTTATTAACTTTTTGGAGGCGAAAACTTGGCGTAACAAGCTTATCTTTATTTCTCGTTCCTATCATATGTCTATCACTATTTTTACTATGACA
>DWGR01005422.1:0-10387 GCA_018247715.1 Heliconius burneyi
ATTGTAAATACGATTCCCATTCGAGCCTCTGCCTGAATGGTAACGCATCACTTCAACCCATTGCCTCCAGAATTCAACGGAAAGTGGTCAACGGAAGTCTTGATGGAAACGGAGTATCTTAACATTAGGTTCCCTCGTTTTTTCTGCCTTTTCTGCTACAGGCAAGATACAGCGTGACGCAGAATAAAAAAAACTCTTATTTCACAAATATTTACAGAAGAAATAGTGACACAGCACTCCGTTTAGACAGCTAAGAACATAAATTCACATCTCACAATTAAAAGGATTGATTTGAAATGCCTCGGTACTAAGCAAATGTATGCGTGCAAAGTCTTATCAGCTCAGTTATCGTTATCAGTGTGCAATTTATAATACAGGTAAGCTTATATTGCGAACTAACATATGAATGTACCTACTTACATATGCTTATATTTTTTTTAGTGTCACGCTATAGCAGGTCCCGTAGATAGCAGGATAGGCAGAGGGGACCCAGTGTTAAGACACTCCTTTCTCCACTTTCCATCCCAATTTGATAGACTGCGTGAGTGTGAGTAGCGGAACGAACCGTCGGCCTTTGCCTTCCAGAGAGGAGAATAATTTAAATATAAGTACAACAAATCTTAAAGATTTGAACCTGGAATTTCAATAATTACATAATATCTATTGAGTCACTAGGATAAATTATGATTATATAATAATATTACATTTCTCAATACAAACATATTGAATGTCAAGGCTAGGATCGGAATACAACAATATATACTAATATTTATATCAAGCTTTATATAATATAAAATATAATACACAACAGCTGGCTGTCAACGTGACGGTTGTGGGTTTGATTTCTACGAGTTGAAATGATACATTTGGAGACGGAGAGTCAGAAAGAGGAAGCGGGAGCAGCATTGACACTAGTTCTACGTGCCGACCTCTGCTATGCCTATGCAGGAGGAATACAGCGTACAGCTGAAAAATCTGTCCCCCAAATATGCTTTCAACTCACGACCTATCACATTAAGCCAGTCACGTCAGTATTACAATTATTGATCCCTTATCACTTTATGTATTGAATTACACAAAATTTTCTTAGAAACTTTATCTTGTATAACGCAAAGTAACCTTCAGTTTTATTTGTTTTTATTGTATTATGCATTGCGACACGTTATTGTTAGTTCATTGTTCGATGAATGGTATATTTTATATTATTAGTTGGCGCCGTCCGTTTACAATCTAACTATATATGCTAAGCGTGGATAGTGGGTTCGATTGTAATCCAGAGGAAAGTTTTTGTTTAACTTAAAGTTTTAATCGTAACGGCTTAACCAGAAAGATCGGAGCGGAAAGGGTCTCTCGCCTCGTCTATTGTCATCAACCTCTTCGTACTTACTCTCCAGGGAGTTCTTATGTTTTCACATAACCTTCCTGCAGTATTATCGATACCTAATTTTTAAGGTCACCCAAGCTTCTGCCTCTCTTACCACTCACTCTTCCCTATATAGTTTCTTGCCATTCTTTCGTATTTTTTTCTGTACTAAATACTTACATCAATTAAATTTAAAGGCACTTCCACAGTTCTGTTCCAAATACAGCCTCATTGAAGAAAACTATATGTAGAAATGTAAGACAGCAGAGACTCGAGGTTCTAAATCAATTTAAGCCAAGTGTACTCAAGTATTAAAAGGTAAAGCCATTGAGGCTGTCATTGAATTAAAGATTCCTTTGTTTCCACTAAAACAAGAAAACGACAGCGACCGAGATTTGCTCGAATAGATCAATATAATGCAGTAAGATAAAAAAAAACAATTGATTATTTTAAACTTTTTATAATTATTATTGAATGTGTATTGGTTATCAATTGTCCTATAATACATTTTTCTTATTTTCACACGCTTTTAACATTTTGCTAGATACATTTAACATCACTATTTCTCTGTTTTTGTTAGATGACGGAACCCAGCGCCGTGGTTTATCTCATAAGATATGAGATACCTTTCAAAAAAACATTTATGTTATACAGTTTGAAACCACGACAAATTTTACAAGAAAAAAAAACATCTTACTATTACCTATTTATATGTCAAAATTCATATAATTTAATAAAACTTATGAACTTCGAATACAACTTTTTTTCAAAAATCCAAAAAATAAGCACAGCTTTGAATCCCGCCACTCAACACGTAATGTCTCCAGAATTCGGTGTAATGTTGGGAACAGAGTGTCTTCACGCATGATACTACAAAACCCCCTAAATAATTAAAATGTTGCTAACAATCTGTACACGGAAATAAACGCCTTACCCTATTAATTGTAAATCCATAGATATCTTACATATAATAGCAAATATAACTTGATATTAGTTTCCACCACAAAGGATTTGTGGTCGTCAAAACGGATCAATTAACGTTTCTATTGTATACCTTTCTTAGTAATTTCGAAATTCAATGTAACTACCTGCCTGTTGAGTAATTTTTGCTGTCAGGTTTGTAAGGGTTTGTAGTTCAAATAAATATATTTTATTATAGTTTGTTATTTAGATAATTATGACAAGATTTTACAAAATAATAGTAATAATAATTTCTAAATTTTATTTTTCTTATTTTTTTTCTATACTTTTGTTTTACGACGCATATAGCATATAGAAATAGAAACTAAGTGTTAACGCACTCTGTTTCACACTTTCTGCCCAATTTTCGATCTATTGCGTGTTTAGTGGATGATCCTAACGCCGCATTTTGTGAGAGAGTTGCCTGAGTGAGATTGAACCTATGACTGTCGCGTGTACAGACGCTTTTTAAACTATAAGTAGCTTTATATTCTATATAAAAACTATTACTTAATGCGAAAAAAGTAATTCTTACATAGTACTTTGAAACCAGCCTCAACTAAAGACGGCTTAATCGAACATGCTCTTGGCAACCATTCAGGGTGCGTTGATTTCGATTCTCTGATGAACAAATCGATATAGTAAATAAACGCATCTCTCGAATATGGCAAAATAACTAGAATAGAATAGATTTTGTGTGTTGAGTGGCGGAACTTAACGCTGCTCTCTATTTTTGTAGAGGTTTGAAATGAAAATAATTTAAAAATATAATCATTGAGTTTCGCCACTCAACATGCAACGCCATTAGAATATCGTTGGAAAGTAGGGAGCGGAAGTGGTCTTATGGTAACGGAGTGTTAACACTCGGCCACTAGATTCCCAGTTTTTCTCTGCCAAACCTCTCTGTCAAAATGTGCTGGATACAAACAATTACATCATCATTTTCGTAAGCGTACGTATTACCATCGTTTATAAGCATAATTTTGAGTTAAAGAACCTTAATCTCCACAAATATTAGGAACTCAATATCAAAAGTCACACGCAGCTAAATTTAAAACAATTTCTTCACGCGTTATCAATGAAACGTGACTCCGCGTGCAATAAACCTATTTTTATTTTATCCATAGAAGAAAATTACGCCATAGTTTTGTTCTGTGTTTACAGCAATTTTCTAGCTATAATTCATCTGAGGACGTCGTGGTGCAGTAGCAAGGTGTTATAATGGTTGTGGGTTCGATTCCTCACATCTTAAGACTAAGTTCCCTCAGTGAACCCTTCTATATAGGTAATACAGCGTGAAGCTAAAGAAAAATAATTAAAGAACCCGTTTTCGTCATACATCAGAAACTAACTAAAGGGTTAAGATTGAATAAAAGACTTGCATAAAAAATTCTTTTGTGAATTTAAATGAAATGTCCTTTTCTTTAGAATGATCTTTTTATATATGTGATTCTTTGAATACCTTGATTAATATTTTATCTGTCTTAAAGACTAATAATGTACTTATAATTTTTATTTCGTTTAACGATGTATTCCAGACATACCAGGGTAGGGAGATGAACCTAGTGTTAAGACACTCTGTTCTGACACCTTCCGTTCGGTATAAACTGGTGGAACTAATGGTGGAACTCAACGTCACGCTTTGCCTTGTTACCAGCCCGAAAAAATGTAAATATAATAAATATTTTTCATCCAAATTAATATCAATTTATAATTACCATTTACCTGTAACAGGAAATTGAGGTTCAATCGACACAAATCAATAATTTCCGAGAAGACTTGACAGACATGTATATTTATTTGCTCATTCTAAGAAATCACTAAAAAATAATAAAAAGAATACAACAAGAAATGAAAGAAACATATTATAAAATATTAAATAAAAAACAGCTTCACGTTGTTACCCGCACCCGCAGTAGGGTATACATTGCGTGTTGAGTGACCAAACCCTCGAAGAAATGGAAATAAAAATTTACATAAATGTTTCATTTGCTGGAGTGAGTATCGAACCCACGACTTGCGCGTTTACAGTCATCCTTCGTGCGCCACACTGTGCGGCGACTGGCCTCAAATATTACTGACATTGAAAATATTAATAGTTATATGTGAAATAAAATGTAGTTAATTCTAACTGTATTTTAAACCGACGTTAGCCAATCCGTCGTCAGTGGTCACGGTTATTTAATTCGTGAGAGTCAAAATATCATAATGTTTCACTCAGTTGTGGTAAGTTAACCAAAGACAGGTATTACCTTGAAGTTTTTACCTGTAATGTCTGCACCGTAAGGCATTTTAAAAACTCCTAATCAGATTTTGATAATACTGTAATTGTTCCTTTAGTTGAAATAATATTATTGTTATAATTTAGAATAATGTGTAATAAACCCTTATTTATTAAAATACTGGAGGTATTGCGTGTTGAATGGTGGAACTCAACGCCGCGTTTTGCGTTTTGTTTTAAATAAGAATTTAAATGTGTTATTTCCTCGAGTCCGAATCGAACACACGATCTCTCGCGTTTAGCCCACTCCACGACGATATTACACGAACACAACCTATTATAAATTCTTACAATCGGTATTCTCTAACTAAAACTTTGTATTAGAAACCGGTCTCGGATGCAAAAAGCAACGATCGCGAACGAGTTTATTGTACGGTAATTATGAAATTATACGAACAAAGGCTCGACGCGAGGTGGATTCCGCTAATGGTTTTTTTAGCCGGCTTTAACTTTGATTTTACTAAAAATTTTGGAATTTGTGGCGAATTTACTATCTTAATCTGTAATATTAATAGAAAATTTTAGCAATTGACCTTTAACTTGAGGCAAATCGGAATTGACCCCACAATCATCGCCTTTAAACTGACACTTGTGCCCTTGCGCTTCAACGGCCTCAGTTTAGAGAATAAAAAAATAAAATATTAAACATTTAACATAAAAACAAAAATAAACTAAATATTCATTTAAGCTTATCGCACGCATCTCATATTTCATTTTCGTTGAGAACTCGGTGGTTATTTATTTTAAAGATATTTATTTCTTACTTTGATTCCTTTTGGGTAAAACACGTGTGTGCAGTCTTAGCTTGTTTTGCATTCTGTGCTGTATGTTATAGGTTTGATTTTTTTTTACAAATTACTGACATTCAAGTACCTAATGAAAATTTTAATTGGGGTGTGTGGAGCAAAGGGACAAGTGTGCGATCGTAATGCGACAGATTGTAAGTTCGATATCCACTTGAGGGAATTAAATATTTTGATTTCTTCACTGTGGTAACGAGACAAAGTGCGGCGTTGAGTTCCTCCAATCAACATACAAATGCCGCCAGAATTTAGCGGAAAGATGAGAACGAAAATGTCTTAATGGGAAGGGAGTGACTTAACACTAGATTCCTTTTTATCTCTGTCTACTAAAATGTCTTTCGCCATTTTTTTCTAATGGCAACAATGTAAAAATAATTTTAATAAAGAAGAAAGAATAATAAATAGAACAAAAAGCACCTAAAAATCAATACCGTTTTAAGTTTCATAATTATAAAAAAAAAAGTTAATGTTGCCACATCTGATAATATAAACAAAATATAAGTGCAGTAAAAACGTAAAAAAATTTACAATATGGTAATAATGATTAATTTTTATTATACTACTTCTTAGGTTTCGTTTTTTATTAGCACGTATATAAAATACTTAAAAGTTCGTTAGGTGAACCAAAAATTTACTTTTTCTTTTTATATTGCAGAAACGACACAGTGAATGGGTCACTGTTCTTTACCTTCCGCCCATTTTAGACCTATAGCGTTTTAGTGGCGGAACCCAACGCTGCACTTAATATAAATATTTCGTTAAAAAGAAACAAATATAGCAAGACAGGCAAATTACCCAAACAATCCTATTTTTTACCCTCAGGACTAACCGAGCGAAACTTTCTCCCGGAACTCGAACCCGCGACCGGCCTTCGTTCAGTAAACAGTGACGTCAACATGCATTTTTACAAAGTGAATGCAAGTTAGAATGTTATAATCAAATCTAAGTATTAAACATAATCGCATTAACTTAGAGACCTTGAAAGTGAAGGATTTTTGTCTGTAAATTAAAGTGGTAAAAAGATTTTATTCACAATAAAATCGATTGCGTAATAGATTGTAATAGATTTTTTGTAAAATGTATTTTTTGATGTAGTTCTGTCGGCTTTTGTATCCTGTTTGTGTTGAACTTGTACTAGATTTGTAAAATAATTGATGAAGAAATAAATGTATTTATATCACTTTTCATGAAATACTATTCTAATCTAAGAGGCTGTCGTAGCGCAGCGGCACAAGATGTGACTGTAACGCGACAATTGTGGGTTCGATCCCCAGGAAATAGGAAGTAGTGAAATATTTATTTACGTTTATATTTCCATTTCTTCGCTCTAGTGTCGAGGCAAAGCGCGCCGTTGTGTTCTGCCACTCAACACGCAATAGAATTCGGCAGAAAGTGGAGAACGGAGTATCTTAACATTAGGTTCCCTCTGCCTACCCTACTGTGTGCGGGATAAAGTGATGCTGATTTATTTATGTTTTACTATTCTAAGTAGTTTTGCTTAAAAAGATGAAAATCTTAATATCCGCTCTTGACATTAAAATATATTCCATAATTAATATATGAATATTCCTAAAGTAAATTACAAAAATTACAACCGTTAAAAATTACCTGTCTCTTCCAGAAATGTTCGTCATTTTGTTTTCATTTATCTTCTTACTTAAGTATTTAAAAAGAATATGATTAGAAATTTAGTTATCAAAACAGTCAAGAATTTCCTGAATGAGGATATGTACGAGTATATTTAAATTTAATTTACTGTACTGTACATATTTTTAAATATAAACAAGGAGAGGCCGCCTCCTTGTTTCAGCTATTAGTAGAGTATAGATTAAGAAGCCAGTCTTATGCATGGTGCATGAGCTCATTCCTGTGACTGATTATACGTTCGATGTCCACTCGAGGAAATATTTCCATTTCTTCGCGCTGGTGTTGAGGCAAATCGCGGCGTCGAAATTCACCACTCAACAAGCAATGCCTACAGAATACGGCGAAAGTGAGGAGCTGAGCGTGACTGCCTATCCTGCTACAGGCGGGATACAGCGTGAAGCTAACAAAATATATATTAATTAGGCAACATATCTTACATATAATAATTACATATACTATGTAATTGTTAATATCGCGTGATACCGTGCAAGGATAATTGTGGTTATAATTAACGACGTGTACCTCTTTATCAAAGACGCTCGGCTTGAGATTCAATTAATTATTGCTTAATCAACTTTCACGTGACAATTTGTGATATTTATGTATGGTACACACGAAAATGTGTTTTCTAAATGTGTATGATGTATGGCTGGATGGTCTAAGTGATTGATAAGAGAGATCTTTGGACTTTTTTTATATGATTGAGGCAAGTGGTGAGCGTGCGACTGTTAAGGTGTTAGGTTGCGGTTTCGATTCTCAGTCGAAGTAATTTAATAGTTTGTCGTTCGGCATCGTGTCGCTTCCAGAATTTCGGCGGAAAATGGTGTCTTAACACTAGGTTCTCATGTTCCATCAGCTTACCCTACAATACGCTGGATACAGCGTAAAGCTAAACTAAAAAGAAATAGCTTACCTACTGAATAACTGACGGACAACTCACAGTCGAACTACTCTAGAAACTGTTTTATATTTACGATTTTAAATAAATTTTAGCTAAAAGATTGTTTTATTTGCTTTCTTTCTTTTCCAAATTTCGTTAAAAACCACATTTCGTTACTAATTACGTCAATTTGTCCGTTAATTATGAATAAATTTGGGCTTGAACGCGATTAATGTAAAATTCTTAGCATATTCTGTATGGGCGAATTAGTAGCACGTTAAAAATAACTGCGAAAATATTTTTTGTACAAAAAATATTTAACCGTTATAAAATTTAATTAATGTTCCATTCGGACTGTTAGCTTTATAATATATTGGACACCTGATGGTTACAAGTTCGATTCCTATTCGATGAGAGCGATTTCAATGATTTAATACTACTAGTTCAGGAGATTACCCTGTCTAACCAAGCAAACGTTTTACTTTATAATATTAATACAGATGCTGGTAGCTCCATAATGCTATATGGAACATAAGGAATAATTAAAAACAAGAACATGTTAATGTCTCGTACACCGCAATAAAGTCACATACTTCTTATAAAGTTAAACCGCATATCTTTGCGTACAGGTTATCTAGATGTACTCACTTATCTTAACACTTTTGAAACTAACGGTTTTTAACGGTCTTTAAATTTTATTTCGATTTAAATTTTGAGGTCGTTTTGACTGTTAACGGAGTGGTTGTGGGTTCGATTACCACTCGGCGGAATGAATTTCATATTCTCGTTCTAGTAACAACATAAAGCGCGGAATTATCTTGAATTTGGACAGAAAGTCGGGATTAGAGCAGAGCGGGTTAATGCTTTACCTTACCTTACTATTAACGCGGGATACAGCGTGAAGCCTAATTAAAATAAAAGTTTATATATATATTTTTTTTTTGGAAAAGGACATGGCGAACGAGCGTACGGGTCACCTGATTAAGTGATCACCGCCGCCCACGATACCGCGTAAAACCAGTGGAGCTACTGGTGCGTTGCCACCTTTTGAGGTGGTTGGGTGCCGGAGCCGAGCATTACCTAATGCGAAACGCAGTGGCATAAAGGTACTACTTCACGCCGGTTTTAAATGCTGGGGGTGCTAATGATCCGGTCGAGTCTGCCCATGTGTGTTGATATTGCTGGCAACGTGACTCTCGTACTTTAGTCGCCTCTTACGACACCACCAGTACCAGGGTGATCCTATTCTTAGCTGGGGACAAAATAAGAAATTTAATAAAAACAACATTTTCTCTTCATATAAACGTACGTATATTTGTATTGCGAAATGGATCTTTGTATCTTCAAACCGCATCTGTAATAGACTTGAAAATTTCATACAACAAATTTAATGTATGAAGTTAAACACGTTAGAAAATATCTTACGTACTTTCATTTTTACTTTACATTTGTATAGGTGGAGCCTACGGCTTTACACGCTTTTTTTACTTATACTTTTGAGTGGTAAAATGATTATCTACCGTTAGTTTAATTCTTAGGGGTCGATAATGAAATTTGTTATTATATTTTAATATGTTGTTTGTAGGTTTACTTAGGTAGGGTTTAAATATGTACTTATAAATTAATAAGACGATTAACTAATAACTTAACGGTAAAACAATCTAGGAACACATTGAAATATCCATACAAAATTACATCCAAATAGATACAGCTTTTAAGGATGAATAGGGTGATAAACATACATACATACTCGTACACTTACACACATAACCATATGTTCAATTCTAATTAGTTTCGTCCTCGTTTAGCATTTTTTGTGGTAATCATGAAACGTGTAACGTTCATGTTGGTAATTATTTATTTTTTAAATTTATTTATTAGATACTATCTTTCCGTGGACAGAAGTGACTGCAGTGCGATGCGATGGTTCTAAGTTCGTTTCCTACTTGCTGAGAGGGATATATTTTTTTTTTCAAATATATCACGTAAGACGGAGCAATATTTCATTATGTTCATGATAATTTCATGAAGGGTGGAGAATAAATTATAATAAACTCGTCGAGTCGCACCGACGCAACCGTTGCCACCGAATGAGCGACATCAAACAAGGTGATTGTGGGCTCGAATCCCAGTCGGCAAAACGATTTATTTTCTTGAATTTCACCACTGTGAAGTGCGCAATATCTCGAAAATTAACTGGAAATGGAGAACGGAACTACCACTAGGAACTAACACTAGGTTGCCTCCACCTAGCCCGCTATATGCGGGGTACAGCGTGAACCTAAAAAAACAACTATCCCATAAAAAGCAGGAGACGTGGGAAGGTAAAATATGAATGGTAATTTGCCTAACATATTCATAATGGTGTCCACCATTAAGCTAGACCATATTTCCAGTCTAGACTACATTTTAATCTAGGTATAATTTTAGTACTACGTATGCTATAATTTTGT
>DWGR01005423.1:0-10386 GCA_018247715.1 Heliconius burneyi
TCTGCAGTGTGCTGCATGTAACGCTTGATCAATGTTCGCGTGGTGACAATGCAGAGATATCTTGGTTAGATAAGTTTAGCCTGTCGTGGCGTGGTACAACCGTAAACGGTTGTGGGTTCTATTTCCACTGGAGGAAATTAAATATGTTTATTTCGTCGCTCTGGTAACGAGGCAACACGCAATGCATCTAGAATGCAGCGGAAACTGAAGAACGCAAGTGTTTTGATGGCAGCGGAGTGTCCTGACACTAGGTTCTGAGGTTCCCTTTGCATACCTAGGTATTTGGTAAGCATATGCTTCACTCTATGGTGAAGCTTTTTATTCAAACCTCCCACACCACGGCTATACTCAAATTATAATTAGTAAAAAATGAAATAAATCAGCTTCACGCTGTATCCTACATACAGCAGGGTAGGCAGAAGGAACCTAGAGTTAAAACACTCCGTTCCCCACTTTCTACCGAATTCTGGAGGCATTGCATGTCGAGTGGCAGAACTTAACACCGCGTTTTGCCTCGACACCAGAACGAAGAAATGGAAATATAAACGCAAATAAATATTTCACTTCCTCGAGTGGGGATCGAACCCACAACCGTCGCGTTACAGTCACACCCTTGTACCATTGCGCCACGACATCCTATTATAATTAGAATAACACTAATTATGCTAACTTATATTAAATAGCACATCTAGTATTCAATGGAATTATATAAATTAAGTAACAAAGCCTACGTGAAATTAAACAGTTAATTAATACCTACAGAGCGTCCGTACACAAACGGACAAACATACATATTAGTAAATATACAGCAGTCTCTATTATGTCCCTAAGCTTTGTTTGGACTTTAATATCCTAAAATTATTGTTTTTGGAGTATTAATTTGAAACCAAATTGAGTATAAATGGTAGGAAATTTTCATTTTTGTACCTATTCATAATTAGATGCTCGTTAAAATATACAATCGGTATCGACAGTTCATTCTCTATTTGCATTTTATCAGTGTTCTATGACGTAGATTTCAGTTTCACGCTGTATCCCGCATATATGGATAGAGCAGGAGCCTAAAGTTAAAACATTCAGGTACCCACTTCCCGCCGAATTCTGGAGTCATTGCATGTTCAGTGACGGAATTCAACGACGCACTTTGCTTTCGACAGCAGAACAAAGAATTAAAAATATTTGATTTCCATCAAACCCATAACCTGACAGGTTTACATTCTCGATAGTTGTGTGTAATAAGAAATAATATGCAACAGCATACACCACGGGCGCAATGGAAAGTTTAAGAATAAGAAGGAAAGTTGATTTCTCCACGAGATCAGTTTCTTAAAGTAATGTTTTGTAAAAAGTGACTTTTACTTGATTTATCACCCAGTGATGTTTGTCTACGAAAGCTTTCTCTTGATATTCTTAATTTTATTTATATTGTTGTACTGTTTCTCATGTACTAATGATAGGAATCAATTATTTTAACAGTTGTTAAATTTTTTTATATAATTCAATTCAATCAACTATATAAGAAAGAATAATTGTGAAACTAGGAGATTCTAAGTAGAAAATATAGAGATCTTTTATAAAACTTATAAGTTATGACTTGGAAGCTAATTGTTATTATTGTCAATCGATACAACGTGTAATTGTAATTTTAATTGTAATTACGAGAATTACGATTTTGTGGTTTATGTATATATATATATATATATATTAATAATTAAAGTAAATTAGAGAGAGGCTATCTTGAGTAAGTTTTCTTATTTACTTCTTCTTCTGGTTCCTAAAAACAGTATATGTAATTGATATATTATCTATAATTATTATTGTTATTCTATATTCCATAAACAATAATCAATTTAAAAAAATATATAAATGGTATTCGTGTCTATAAATAAATAATAAAAAGAAAAAATCATGTGTGTATTGCTTTATTATATATTATTGGAGATTAAAATAAAAATAGAAATAAACCAACTAGGTTTTTGACAAGCAAGTGAAAAAACTAAAAAACATTTCAACTTCAGTAACTACCCGCACTTTTATAGATACTTTCGACACAAGTTTCCGTTCCTGATGGGATCCTGGTACACTTTGAAAGTGGGCCACGATGCATAGTTTTATTTATACTTTGCTGCGATCGATCTCTTATGAATGCACTTCCCCGAAATATGGCGACATTCCAAAATTATAAGCACAAATAGAATGTTATTTATAATCTAGTTATTAAGATTATATTTTGAATATTAATAGTTAATACTGTTAGGTTTTATACTTCGAAATTCAAATATTAATTAGACCAAGCAGGCCAGTCGTGGCGCAGAGGCACGAGTGAGTGAGTGACTGTAAACACGACAGGTTGTGGGTTCGATCTTTTATTTTATTTCTTTGCTCTACCGGAGCAAAGCGTGCAAAAGCGCAGCGTTGATTTCGACCACTCAGCACGCAACACCTTCAGAATTAAGCGGAAAGTTGGGAACGGAAATGTATTAATAGGAACGGAGTGTTTTAACGTTAGGTTCCCAGATTCTTCTGCCTAGCCTGCTATGCACGAGACACAGCGTGAAGTTAAAAAAATAAAAAAGCCCGAAATTTAAGTCCAAGTGAATGGGTACCAGTGATAATATAGATAATAAGATCTGGTATGATTTAAAAATAAAGAAGAAAGACCTCCTTTTTATACAATAAAAGTAAGAAGTTATAAGAACAACCTTTTCTGACCTTCCATTGACATGACCTAGTTACAGACAAACAACATATGTCCCTAATCTACATTAGCCAACGGGAAAGCCACAAAAAACAAATCGTGGTTATCCGTTCACGCCATGAGTTATGGCATAACTTGCAGCATAAACATCGCAATGCAGGTCATTGGGATGAGGAAATATTGCTATAGGAGTAATTAGAATATTTATATGTTTTAACATATGATTTATTTTTAGCTTCAATCTGTATGCCGCATCCAACATAGTAGGGAGGAAATGTAATATTAAGACATTCCGTTCTCCATTTTCCGCTGAATTACAGAGGTATTGTACTGACTTATAAAGGCATTGTAGAGAGTGTATTAAGCTGCATATTTATTTATACACGTTCTATCTTGTCCTTTCATGTTACTTTGATTAAGTTAAAAAAAATAAGTTAAATATAGTAAAGTATATAGCTAGATATATATGCTAAAACAGTTAACAAGTGGCAGACAACGAATTTCAGTTATTATAACGGCAAATATATTGTAGTTATAAAATAAATTTAATTTTATATTAAAATTAAATATAAATTAACATATTATGTATGATTCACGAATGCGTTCAATTTTAGCACTTGGTGTTTTAAGCATAAACATAATGAAGGACGAGGTCGCCATAACACTTGTACAAATATCTCCAATAACTTCAACTTTGTAAGCATTCTATAGCCAAAACTAGCACCTATTTGACAATCATAAATATATATATTTAAGTAGATAAGTGATATTAAAATTAAATATTATTATTTAATTTATCGTTCTTATTTTATGGTTTCATTTATTTTAGCAAACAGATCATATTTCTCTTTATTATACTCATATTGAAAATTATTTGTTATTTTTTTAAGGTTACCACTATATCTTATCTATCTCTTATGTAGCAGGCTAGACAGAAATGCTCCATAATACTCCATTCTTCACCTTTCGCCAATATTAAAGACATGATATTAAAAGAACGTTACGGCGTTGAGTTCCGACACTCAACACGCAATGCCTTCAAAATTCGGGAGAAAGTGGGGAACGTAGTATTTTAACTCTAGGTACCCTCTGCCTACCCTGCTGCGTGCGGGATACAGCGTGACGCTGATAAAAAATATATTTAAAAAAGAAATATCTATAAATTAATTTTAAATTATATTCATATCGCACAAAAATATACGCAATAGATAACGTTTACTGATTGTTTTTATTATTATAATAAATATTTACATTAGACTCTAAATATGTTCTTAGCTGTTAACTGTCGCGTTACAGTTTTGGATTCGATCCCCTCTCGAGGAAATTAATTATTATTTCTTAATATTTTCATTTCACCGCTTTGGCTGAAAGGCAAAAGCCTAGCGTTGAGTTCCGCCACTCAACGTGCAACGCCTTGAAAAATTGGCGGAAACTAGGGAACGGAGTGTTCTAACACTAGGTTCCTTCCTTCTTTCTGTGTGCGGGATATAGCTAAATTTTTTTTATAGTAACGAAAAATTTACATTAAATTTATTAAACGTACAATATTATTAGTATATCCTTTAACATATCAACCTATAAGAGTCTATAAATATATCTAGACATGTAGCCCTCACTCTATGGAACACACTACGATGCAACTGTTTAAACTCGGTATAAAACGGAATGAAACGAATGTCTGATCTCTAAAAATAAATACGATTGATTATATTTTTTACATTGGCTTTATTTATATTTATTCAAGTCCGGTAGCGTTACTTCGAAAATATCGTTATTTTTAACTACCGTAATCTAATGATAGTGTAATGTGTAACTGCTAAACGTTTATTTTGCGGAGAATTTGGCATCAATTTTTCTTAGCTTTTCGTCGTATCTTACTAATAGCAAGGTAAACAAAGGGAACCTAGTGTTAAGACAATCCGTTCACCCCTCTTCTTACCCCTTAATTTAATACGAGAATCGAACCAACAACTGTTACTTTTTCAGATGCACTGCCCCTTAACATCCTAAACATCATGGTTTTTGAAAACAGCCATTTAGGGAATCAAAAAATGCAGTAGGTCTAAAAATAATTTCTTATTTTACCCCTTCAATTTTTGTAGGTAATTCAAAAGAGGTGCGATCTCTTCGTAGGATATGCGGAGTCAGATTAGCTGATCGAATCTGCAATGATGAGATACACAGAATGGCAGGTAGCGAGGATGTCACAGTGAGAATGAACATGAACATGCTCAGCTGGTATGGGCAGGTCGAACGAATGAGTGACGCATGCATGGCAAAAAAGATCTATGATGGAAAAGTGAGCGGTGAGAGAGGTTTGACCTTCGAAAACACAATATCTCCAGTATAAACTGGAGGAAGGTCACGTAAAAAGCATGAGCAACCCTCGAAGGGCATATATAAAGAGGTTGATGATAGTGGACGAGGCGAAAGAGGTATGATAGAGACCGTAGCGTTTGGCGCGCCGTTCTCTTTGACTAACCCAAAGGGATAAAACGTGAAGCTGTGTTGTTGTGTTCAAAGTGGTGAGGTAATTTGTCGGTTTGCAATATTAAATACTTCTCCTGTGTTTTTATATCAAAACGTAACACGAATAATCAAGGCCATAAAGTTAAATACCGAGTTATTTTGGAGAAAAAAAAAACCATTCTCAATTACAAACACCAAATGCCTTTACATTATTAATACAAATGCCTTTAAATATAGAATGCACTAACAAGTCTTAAATAAGATTCATTTCTATCGCAGACAATGTTACAATAGGCTAAATCGAGAGCGCATTTCAATTTACAACTTGTTTCGAACCTACTACCTACCATACGTATATATAGATAACATTTATCACTCTATTCAATATCCAAGTCTCGCATTCCTAGAAATTTGTAGAGGATACAGATTATTACAGGATTTATTTATTATTCTATTTGAATACAATAATGTATCTGTGGTTTAGATTTACATAGAAATATTAGTCAGTTAAGAGAAATACGTTTTTTATAGTAATTGAATGACAATTACAATAAAAACCTATTATTATATTTACTATTATTATTGTACTTTTATTTAGAATGGCAACTGTCACTAATTCAGGCCGTCGTGGTGCAGCGGCGTTGTGATTGTAACGCGACGGTTGTGGGTTCGGTTCCCACTTGAGGAAGCAAAATATTTATTTACGATTATATTCCCATTTCTTCGTTCAGGTGTCGAGGTAAGGCGCGGCGTTAAATTCTACCACTTAACATCCAATGCCTTCAGAATTCGGCAGAAAGTGGGAAACGGAATGTATTAACACTAGGTTCCCTCTGCCTACCCTGCTGTGTGCGCGAGATACTGATGTGAAGCTGATTTTTATCTACCACTAATTTTGTCAGCTGTTTTTTTTTTTGTTAGTGATCATTTAGTGATGATTGACCCTTTACAACTGCCGACCCAAAAGGAAAGGTGTTGTAAATTTGACGTGTCTGTATGTCCATCTGTGGCGGCATTGAGGGGTTATTTTTAATCAAAGGTAATATTTTTTTTAATAAAATAGTACTTTTAACAGCTACGAGCACTTTATCGAGATAGATATATGTTTGGTAGGGCTTATTTTAAAATTTTAATACTTTAACAACTAATATGCTGTATTAAAAATAACAATTTTTGACAATTATGAAGTATTTTAAAAAAAACATCATTTTATAGAGACAAGGGCAAGTTTTCCTATGCACCGACTATTTGCAAACAACGAATGTCTCTGTCTGCTTGCAACACTGATTTATTCAGACAGCGAGACGATTACGTCGCGCCGATTATAATTTTTGAGTTATATGTGTTAAAGAATTTTGAACTTTATGATACAATGATCAGAGGTGCCAATTTCGTAAATCGCTGGCACTGATGCGAAAAGATATGCGTGAGTCAGCAAGCGTACCTGGTTACTATGAATTCATTATCACCACAGCACGTTTGGGCTTAGAGTGCTTTGTTTGGGTTGCTTAAGGAAATTGAAAGAAAAAAAATATCGGTTTCACGCTGTATCCCGCACATAATAGGGTAGGCAGAGGGATCTTAGTGTTTAGGCGCTATTCTCCATTTTCCGCCACATTAAATTTATATTTCCAGAGAAAATGTATTATTATTTTCCGAACGAAAATTTTTAAGTTATTCCCATACATTTAGACATTACTACTCTACATTAGTGATAAGTACGTTGGTTGGTTGATCCATGATGACGATGCCTCTCGAAATAATATGAAAATTTATATTTTTGTCCATTTCGATAACAGGGAATATGTAAATAAAATAATACGTACTAATATTTTTAGTATACAAATTTTCCTTTCTGCAAATTTCTGTCCTGTCCTTGAGAACTTGTCTGTGAAGTTCCTCAAAAAACCTCATTATAGTGATTCACTTAATGTATTTTTATATTTACCTTTCAAAGTATGCCGCTTTGCCTCGACACCAGAGCTAAGAAATGAAAATATAAATTTAAATAAATATTTCATCTCCTCGAGTGGGGATCGAACCCACAACCGCCGCGTTACAGTCACACCCTTGTGCACTTGCGCCAGAATGGACACCTTCGTATCGAATAATTTATTCAAGATATAATTATTTTGAAACACTTTATTAAAATAGCGAAGTAAACAAGTTTTAGAGTCAAGAAGCGTCTAACTACAATAATAATTTCCATTAGAACAATTATCCGGGAGTTTTGAAGTAAAACAGACAAATGTTATGAGAAGTCTGTGTGATATACCCAGGATTAAATATCAGATTTTGTAAAACATTTTACATACTTATCTTTCAAATCCGATTTTCCGTTTTCCTAGTCACAAATAACTAAACAAACTGAGCTTCCAAATAACCAAAATACTCTTGTTAATCTTACTAACCGGGATATCTAAAACAAATATTGCCCCGTGTGGGATTCAAACCCACGTAAAATAATTGCGTCACGACGGCACCCGTACCACGAGATCATACAGTTAAATTAAAAAACGTATTTAATGAATTCATTTTTTTTATTTTTTTAAATATACTTTCCATATCAATATTTCGGCGTTGAGTTCCGCCAAAACACGTAATATTTCAAAAACCTTCTGAGTTTCTTAACATTAGGGTAAAGAAGGAAGCTAAAAAACTTGTTAACTAAATGCAGTATCTAATTTCTATTTAAAAAACCAGCATAAGTAATAAACAGAAGTAATTACTGGTAATGATCGAGAAATTGTAATTTAAATGGCTTCGCGCTTATTGCTCTGATTAGTTCATTGACTCTGACGGATTTGCGACATGGATACAATGATAGAGTTATATTTATTTATTACTTTGTAATACTTTTGCATTCCTACGTTCTGGTTTCGAGGCTATTTGCGGCGTTGAGTTCCACTCAACACGCAATTTCACCAGAATTCAGTGAAAAATGGGCAAAGTAGTGTCTTAACACTAGCTATTCTTACAAAGAAATTAGCCAGCATATAGGGTGCAATACAGACACAGTGTGCAGCCAAAAAAAAATATATTACTATTAAAGTTAAATTATGAATTGGACCAAATGCAAGCTAAATATGATTAGATAATAGAAGAATAAAAAAAAGAAAATATAGATAGATAAAGATAAAGGATTTTTTTTACTATTAAAAGTATAACTCCATAAAAATGCATTTTATTCGTCTTGTCGAATGAATCTGAATAACTAATTGAAATAAAACAAAAGAGAAAAATAGAAATGTTTTACAAGACGAGTGAGTGCTCTGATTGCTGTATTCAATAGAATCGTTATAACGATGTTTTTACTCATTTAATCTAGTGCGAGTGAATGATGATAAATTTCTAGATCTTATATATTATTTTGCAGTATTTGGTAAATAAAATTAATACCATACTAATATAAGCGTAATACGCCGTCGTGGCCCAGCGGCACAAGGGTGTGACTGTAACGCGACGGCTGTGGGTTTGATTCGTACTTGAGAAAGTGAAATATTTATTTACGTTTATATTTCCATTTCTTTTCTCTGGTGTCGAGGCAAGGCGCGGCGTTTAGTTCTGCCACTCAACACGCAATGCCTCTAGAATTCAGCAGAAAGTGGGGAACGGAGTGTCTTAACCCTAGGTTAGCCTGCCTACCCTGCTGTGTGCGGGATACAGCGTGAATCTTATTTGATTTTGTTTAAAATAATACTATGAAAATAGTCTTTGAATAAAATGACATATTATTTAGCATATTAGACAAAGATAATTCATTTCTTATCTTTATCTCATTTGAAAACTTCAAGGATCCATATTTCCTTTTTTTAAATTAACTATAGACTTAAGAGTTCTCATGAGCAAAAATTGAACCTGTAACCATAATCTTTAAACAAATATGTCCCAACTACGCTAAAATATTAACATCTCCTACTAAAGTAATGAAATCTTAAATATAATTTATTATTTACCAGATCACCTAGCAATGTGTAAATAATCTAAAATATAGCAATCAAAATTGTCTATAAAAGTCTAAGTCTACAGTAAGCTTTTAAAGCTCACTTTTCTAGTAATGCATTTAAATAAAAAAAACATTAGTCTTTCAAGTGTCAATAACCTTTTAGTGCCCAGCTTATTACTAAATGCTGATAAGGACTGATAGCGCGCCGCAATATTGTAATATTTTTGCAATTTTTTTTTGGCAAAAACTCATCATTGTGGGAAAACCTTTTGTAATAGTAAAGCTTTAATATTATATCTATTATTAACCACTTATTAAAATTACTTTTGACAGACATACAAACATTTGGATATATATAAATAAACAAGGCCGTCTTAGCGCAGGGGTGTGACTTCGTGCGCTGCAAAATCGACTGGTTGTGGGTTCGATCTCCACTCGAAGAAGTGAAATATTGATTTACGTTTATATTTCCATTTCTTCGCTCTGGTGTCGAGGCAAAGCGCGGCGTTGAGTTCTGCCATTCAACACGTAATGTCTCCAGAACTCGGCAGAAAGTGGGGAAGGGACTATCTTAACACTATGTTCCCTCTGCTATGTACGGGATACAGCGTGAAGCCACCAAAAAAATAAACAAAAAAGTCTTTATGAATGTTTGACAATCTAGTATCAGTAGGTATCTTATCATTTTGTGTGTTTAGTGATAATCTTGAAATGTACCAAACCGCCGCGGTCATTGCAGATCATTGATAATTACATGAAATGGATTACATTGATGAATATCTGTATTGTTGATGGCTGTGACGATTTTTAGTTTTAAAAATTTGAAATGTATTTTTATTAATTGTATCGAAATTGTTTTTTTGTTTTAAAAAATCAGCTTCACGCTAATCCCACACACAGCAGGTCAGGAAGAGGGAACCTAGTGTTAAGACATTCCGTTCTCCACTTTTTATTAGGTTGAGCCAATTCCTAATTTGTATAATAAATTAAATAAATTTAGGAAGCAATTTTTTTTCTGTGATCATTAAATTAGACAATTATTAGTAGATCAGGTAAATACAATAATTTGGAATCGAGCTGATAACGACCAACCAAACCACCAACCAACAACCAAGCTCTCTGTCGTCATAACGACAGAGAGCTTGATTGACGACGAAACCCAGGGAAATAGGCTTGTTTATAGTTTTTAAGTTAATAATTTATAAGATATGTAAAATCTAAAGAAATATATACTTTGTTATATTAAAAAGAACAAATTTAATAGATTCCTAAG
>DWGR01005424.1:0-10386 GCA_018247715.1 Heliconius burneyi
TAAATAAGTTAAAGCAGACTTTTTTAATTAATCTGAAACAAGCACTCTAAAACATTCAAATTAAAATAACTCGCATGAACCTTTCGATAATTCCTTAAGGGGTTACATCTACTTGACATATTTTTTTTAATTGGCTTAAATGATGTATAAACTATCCAAAAATAATTTTCCACACTTATTTTTTAAAAAATCGCTAAACAACTTTTACAGCTTATTTTCCAAAGCTCCTTCGGGCGCGCTAAAATGTTTAAAATAGCCGCTCTACTGCGGAGAGCATTTTAAGTGTACTACAGTGCTGACGATCGTTTTTGTTGGTATAAGTAAGCGATGGTTTCTCAAAGTGCACATAGATGGCAGTTACAAAGGTTAGGTTAGTCAAGAGACGCTATGAAAACCGTTAGACAGTTTATAAACACGAAGCAAGCAATAATCACGTGCGTCACCGAGTTGCTAAAAGTTTGCCGAGTTGCCGAAAACAGTTATAGCTCTCTTTAGTTATTTTTAAAATATTTTATTATTAAAATGGATAAAAACGTGTACTCAGGTAAAAAAAGGAACCGAAAGATGTCCCGATGGAAAAGTTTCTTGGTGCTCTTGGCAAAGAGCGAAAGCTTCCAATATTCTCAACACTTACACTCATAAGCCAGCTATGTGTATGCAGGTATTCAAAGCTGTTGAAAAAGTGTATGCAGATTTAACAAAGGAAGATCTTCTCTCTTCGTTGCCTCGGAGGATTTACTTAAAATGCCAATGAAAGTTTTAATGCTATCGTATCGACTGCACCGAAAGCGATAACAAGTGGCAAATCGATTGTCGATATTGCGGCTGATATTGCCGTAATATCATATAATGATGGCTCCCAGGGATTATTAAATGTTATAAGTGTTCTTCAACTTAAAATTAGCACGAAATTGTATAATTATTGTCTAGAAACCGACGAACATCGAATTAAAGCCACAAACCGTTCAGTATCGAACCTGCGAAAAAACGCCCGGAAAGATCTTACTGCCTCGAGAAAAGAAGTTGAAGAAAAAGATACATGCTTGGAAGGACAGTTATATGGTGCGGGTATCGCAGAGTAAAGGTAAAAAAATTCGCAAGCCTATATTTTTATTTTTTCTTTCGTTTTGAAACTTTAAACGCGATTATCTCAAAACCATGTTTTTAAAACTGGCGTGCAGCAGAACTCAATCAATTTTCATTGAATTACCTTCCAATTTTAACTGTGGCTTCTTAGATAGATTATCCATGGAAGTACTAGTGCTTTTTGAGATAAATAAAAAATTACGTTTTTTATAAACGAAAAATGTTGATTTTCTCGCTAAATAACGAAAAAAAAGTTTCAACTACCACCATTTTGCGAATTTTCAAAAAAAAAAAAAACCTTGGTAACCTTCCACAGATAAACTAATACTAATTAACCACGAATTTTTTTTTGTCCTAGGTGCAGTACAGAACGGGTCGGGATCAGTACACACAGTTTTTTCGCTTGAACAAATCATATGAGTCAACAGCATAGTACTACGACGCCATTTTATGTTTTAATTCAATAAAAAAGATTTTTTTGTACACTTTAAAATATGTGAAATAAAGCCTTAAAGTTTCATTTTAATACACTGAATAGTTTTTGAGAAAAAAAATCCCAAAAAACGCTAGTTTTTCAGGCCTCCAAGTAGATGTAACCCCAACACTAACTTAACACAGAATAATATTATTTCTATAAATTATTTATAAACGTATAGAAGAAAATTTTCATTCTATTCATTTGAATTATTATTATTAATTGTATTTGTTAAAAAAATATAAATGTGATTTTTTAAATTTTGCTTGTTTATTGATTGATATGTGCAACTTTTTTCATCCACACCAAATATTCACTTTAATTAAATGAAATACATGTTCCTGTTTTGATTTATCCTGATGTTACAACTTGATTTATAATAAATGCAGGAAACGTAAAGTTAACTTCATTAAAATTAAAATGCTCGCAAACTCACAACTGGCAATGTAATACCAAATTACTTAAAGATAAAACAGAATTTATGTAACGACACACACCTCCCAGTCTTGTTATATAAAAATAATTATTATTGTACACTTTTCGACTCAAAATCTGGTACTGCTACTATTAAAATTCAATTCAGTTCAATTCAGTAAACACATGACTTAGCGTTTATCCATACTAACATTAAGTCCTTATATGTGAAATCGACATTGTGTCGTACTGGCCACTTCAATCACAAATTTCTCCTTTTCTTCTTTGGTTAGGAATTCGAAATTCAATATTATATAGCTATATAGACATGTGTGAGGCCGTTGTGGCGCAGCGACACTTCGTGCGCTGCAAGATCGACTGGTTGTGGATTCGATCCCCACTCGAAGAAGTGAAATATTTATTTACGTTTATATTTCCATTTTTTTCGCTCTGGTGTCGACGCAAAGCGCGGCGTTGAGTTCTGCCACTCAACACGCAATGCCTCCAGACTTCGGCAGAAAGTGGGGAACGGAGTGTCTTAACACTAGGTTTCCTCTTTCTACTCTGCTGTATGTGCGGGATACAGCGTGAAGCTAAAAAAAATATAGACATGTATTTTTGTTTCCTTAACTGTCGTTGTTATCTTTATTTTTTCTTTTTTATTGACTCAAGTTGACAATGAAGAATTGAAGGCTATTGTGGAAACGGATCCTTCGCAAGCCACGTCCGAGTTAGCTGCAGACTGCGGTGTTAGTGATAAAATTGGTTAAATCCACTTGAAACAAATTGGGAAGACTAAAAAGCTTGAAACTACTTCTACTACGACTACTGTGTTACATTACTTTACCGAGACAATAATGTTTTTTTAAATAGAATCATTACCTGTGATGAATAATGGATTATCTACGATTACATCGATCGATCCAGCGCTCATCGCAATGGCTGGACCCTGGCTAGCCAGCCAAATCTTACCCTAATAGCCACACCATTACGGCTGTTAGCAATTGCAAACCATGATAGAAAAGGAGCTAAACAAACAAGGCTGGTCAAACGCACTATGCCACTGCTGCTTCACGACAACGCTAGACCATACACTGCACAATAGACGGGTACAAATTATAACAGTTTCAAATGGAATGTCTAAGACGTCCACCGTACTCTCCGAACCTTGCTCCAACAGATTATCATTTTTTTTTACTTGGATAATTTCTTGCAAGGGAAAAGACTTCAACTCCGATGGGGCAGTCCAAACTGCCTTCAAAGATTATATTCATTATCATCGGAATGGTTTTATTAGTAGAGGGATCAATGAACTACTTATGAGATGGCAAAAGTGCAAAGATAGTAATGGTTCATACTTTTATTAAATAACTATATTATATAATAAATATTTGACTTTTTGTTCCTCCCATACCAACGCTAATTTCATATGTAAGGACTTAATATTATAAATTCGAAGGTAATTTTGTCTGGCTGTCTGTCTGTGATGTAATCATGGCCAAACCGCTGATCCGATTGTGATAAGATTTCATAGAGATACTTTAGGGTCTTGAGATGAACATTGGTTATTTTGTTCTCATATTTTCTTTGGTATTTTCAGTAATTTCGTTGTTTTTATTTTCTTAAAACTGATTGCTTACATGGCGTTCGCTGACTCAACCTTATGAGAAACATAAAAAATGGTCTACAAAACTATTGTCTTTTGAAAATCTATACAAATGTCCGCGATATACCCTCGCGAAATTTATCACGTTTATCTCTGAAGGTTGAACTACAGTAATCATTTAAATTTATTTAATTAAAATTTATCGGGTTATTGTTATTGTCTTATGCTCTAGTTCCAAGTAAAGTAAATTAATACGAGACGTGAAAATTCGGGGTACATTAGTAACACGCTCTGACATCGTACTAATCTGTTATATACTCGTAATAAAACAGTAGAAGATGCGTATCTGTATCGTACATTTATTTTTCATATGTAATGGTAAAAGGTAATAGACAAGTCAATAATTTGTCACGTTTTTGTCTGTTTGTAATCTTTAGAACTGCTAGACAGACTTTAATTTTTTTTTTTGTGTTTTATAGCTATTAGTCCTGGACAAGACTTAGGCTATAATACATTTTGAAGGCTGACCTGAGGTAGAACGAGAGTAGTTTATTTATTTATTCGTTATATAAACCTTAACCTAAATACAATGATAGCTTATATTATAACAATATTGCAATTTTGAAGGTTAAGCTAACAAAAAATAATAAAACACTATCCTCCGAACTAGTTTTACTATATGACGGTAGGATAGTATTCCTAGCATGCCTGTTTTCTTACTTCATGTAGTATATGAAAAAAGTTTAGATTCTGGCATTTATTTCTGATTTAAATTTTCTTAATAATTTTAGTAGTTCGACTACAATAAGAGATTACGAAATGCCGCCTTAACAAAAGTTTTTGTAATAGATGAGCATTTTCCATTGACATGTAAATATTAAAGACCTGGAACATCTAATGAAGAACCATCAGATGGTCAAGCTAAATTTTAAGAAATATTTAAATGCCGCATCCATAAAAGTTGTTTAAAGTAATATGCTTTTCCCAATAACATAAGATAATTATGGCTACTTGACATTCACAAAGTCACTTTTTTTACAACACAAGTTATTTTATTTAAATATCACGTGCCTTTTTAATATCTGGTGCACATTTGTGCATATACAGAATTCGAAGCGAGAGATAATCTTGGAGCTTACTAGTAAATCTCCTTATTTATCCAGCTACCGCCATTAGTCAGGCCATAAATACTGTTACAATTTTTAATAAACAAAATATTA
The DNA here is from genome assembly GCA_018247715.1 of Heliconius burneyi. Classification (NCBI taxonomy): domain Eukaryota; kingdom Metazoa; phylum Arthropoda; class Insecta; order Lepidoptera; family Nymphalidae; genus Heliconius; species Heliconius burneyi. Next base: position 4,802 of record DWGR01005424.1, read on the forward strand.
CTTTTAAATTCAGCATCTGTAATTTTTACACAATTATTCATTGTATTTTTTTTTATTTTCACGTCAATATATTCTAAAATGTCTTGCGATATTAACATGTAGTGTGGTGATAGAGAACAGACTCGCTGTGATCGCATTACATAAATAGGTATGGAGCCGAATACAGTTTTCAAAATCCTCCATGTGCTTAGTATTAGTCATATATTTGTGAACCGGCCTATTGAGAGGTACAATAAAACCTCTTCTGTTTGTGGCAAAAAAAGACCTGGCAGACCACGTAGTGGTCTTATGAAAAAGGCTATCAAAGCAGTAAGGGAATGAATTCGAATATATCCTCTCTGAAAACAAAAGGTTTTATCTGGGGAGATGAAGATAGCACCTAGAACCATGTCACGTATTTTAAGAGACGACTTACAGCCTATAAAAGACGAACAGGTCATTTCTTAACTGATAATTTAAAACAGAATAGGGAGGTAAAATCAAAACTACTTAAGTGGGAAAGGGAGGTTACAAAAAAATTGTTTACGGATGAGAAAATTCATACAATTGAACAAAATTTTATCAAAAAAAAAACTTATTTATGCTGAAAGCCTTAAGGAAGCTTCCCAAATAGTCAACAGAGTACAACGTGGGCATTACCCGACATCAGTGATTTTTTAGTGGGGTGTTAGCTGTGAAGGAGTTACTGAGCCATATTTTTTGTGAAAAAGGTATCAAAATATCGGCACAAGTGTATCAAGAAACCATTCTAGAAAAGATAGTTAAGCTTCTTAACTACACCATGTTCAATAACCAAGAATGGTCCTTTCAGTAAGACTCGCGGCCGGGTCATAAATTTGCCGAAGCAGGGAGATGAATATAATTTATTTCCTTGTCCCCGCGCAAGCGCAAGCAATCAAACCCACAACCATCACATTTACAGTCGTCTGACAATAACTGCAATAGATGCGGACAATATTAAAATAATAGTAATAAAACATATCATTACTCACTGCGGTGTGGGTGCGACATTACGATCGCGAGTGGACATTCGTCGTCTTCCAGTACGTATTCCAAGTTGTCAGCCGTATCCACCTACGAAATAGTTATACCAGTTAGAATAGCTCGATACTTTGGTGCATGGTGTAAAGAACCTCCGTTGCAAATTTTCGCGTATTGAGTAGAACTCAACTCAGTTCTCTGGCTACCAGTGCGGAAAAATGAAAATAATTTAAATATCATCAATCATTCCCCCGATCGGGATCTATGCCATGAAGATCTAAAATTTAAATTTAATATTTGGACTTGTTAAATTTTTAATCATACAATGGTATAACGAAAAACAACGCTTAATTGTTATTTGCTACCGACTAAAAGACAAAAATATATTTTTTTAGGCTCATGCATCTCTTGCATAATAAATAGTACGAGATCCCACTTCAACAATCTGATTTTTAATGATATGATGATACATGGTAGCAGAATAAATTACATCCTAGTTGACTCGGAAAATTTTAACGCAACAACCTATAAAGTTATTTATGGCAATTAGTTTTTTAAATAAACTGTAGATATATGTTTTTTTTAGTAAACCCAACATCGTTTGAAAGAAAATGATAATATAAATGGAAATATACGGAATCGAAAAAATAATGTTTATCAGCCGCAATAACGCGCTTACCGTAAGTTGTTTGTTTTTTTTTTATCTTTCACATAAATAAAAATAATTTATAATATAAATGTACATGCAATAAGTGCTGATATAATATAATTAAATATGATTTAATATGGCTCGTTTCCCTTTCAAAATTCAAATTCAAAATATTCTTTATTCAAGTAGACTTTATATTAGCACTTTTGAATCGTCGAATGAACATAAAAAAAAGCTACCACCGGCACCAGTTTTGCTGAGAAAAGCCAGCAAGAAACTCAACAGTTGCTCTTTTTAATGTCTAAACTATAAAACAGGCAACCATCCTGCATGACATTAATTTCATACATCTTTAATTCCATATATATTTACTTCCTGTAAATATATATGGAATTAGTGTCTATTTTATCTTTTTGTAAGCTTTTAAGATATATGTATTAAATGTAAATTACTCATCACAACTTTGTCTAAGATGGATTAACAGAAGGTATACCTTCTGTTAAATTATATATTTTAGACAAAATTTCAGTTTTAATTTAATAATTTAATTGCTTGAGGTATTTTTTTACATCATTAATTATTAATCTATATTTAAGAAAGAAATATAAAATAATAATAGAAAAATAAGAACATGAAGCTGAAATAAATTAAATCTCTTCTAAATAATTTTACATAAGTTGTTTAAGGTAGTTAGATAAATCCCGCGACAAACCTGCACAATGCAGTACTGGTGTGGGTCATGCCGCGACAGCGCGTACTTATCGAGCATCTCGCGCACCACCGCCGCCGCCGAGTCACCCACAGACAGTAGCAGCGTCTTGTACGGCACATCCGGGCAGAGAGACGACCCGTAGATTTTTAGTGTACCACCTGTGTTTTAAATTATACTTAATGGAACTAACGTTATTTGCTTTAGAAATAACATATTTATTTTATTGTGATTTACTATATTACAAATAATTGCGTGTTATGTCTATTTTGTTGGTTAAATAAAAAAGTGACCACTCAAAAAGATTGTCGTATTTTATATAATTTTAATTTTTTTTTATGCTTTTAACCTTTTAAATGCTTTATATCTATTCTTAGTAATTAATTAAATAAAAAAGCATCTATACCTAGACTTTTTTCTTTATACATAAATATTTATCATTACAGTTACATCAACATATTGCAAGACACATAATGACATTTTTCTATAGTCAAAAGTATGGTTCCGGTTAGTACGGTACTGAAAAATTCAAAGCGACATTCGCGTCATCTTGTATCTTTGGCGTACAATATAAAGTTTTACCATTCGCTGATACAGTATCGGCGTTAATCGATCCGATATAAAGGTAAACTTCAAATGCTGTGAAAAGTCAAATGCTGTGAAAAGTCAAATGCTGTGAAAATGTTATAAAACAAATATTTAATATAAGATATCTAATAAGTAATAAATCCTACAACTATCGTGTCAACCAGTCTATTCAATAGTATATAATATACGTATTCATATTTATGTGTTGATTTAATAGGTGAAGGCTGTCAAGGCACGGCGACTGTATGATTGTAAACGCAAAAAATTGTGGTTTCAATTCCCTCTCAGGAGATTGATTTGTCTAATCTTCGCTCTGGGAACAGGGCAAGTTGTGGCGATGTCTACACTCAACACATGACGTCTCTAAAATTGTGCGGAAAGTGGAGAATGAAGTGTCTTAACACTATCTACACTACACTACTTTCTTCTGCCTACTCTGCTATATATGGGATGCACCGTGAAGCTAAATAAAAAAACTGACCAGTATCAGGTCCACCATCCTTAGAACGGAACTGTTGCAATTTTCTCTCAAGCTTCTGTTGACGACGTCGACGCATAACAGCTTCAGGATTGCTGATACTTCGGGTAAACGATGTTTCAGGCAGTTCTAGAAAAAAGTAATATTTATTTCTAACGATAAAATATACATAACATAAAAATATAAACATGTTATGAAAAAGACACAGTTTTTTACTAGTAGGCAGACAACATAAACAAACAAAAAGTAAAAAATGTAAAAAAAATCTTATTAAGCTTAACGCTGTATCCCGCACACTGCAGGGTAGGCAGAGGGACTCTAGTTCAGATACGCCGTTCCCCACTTTCTGCCAAATTCTGGAGGTATTGCGTGTTGAGTGGCAGAACTCAACGCCGCGCTTTACCTCGACACCAGAGCGAAGAATATGAAACATAAACGTAAATAAATATTTCACTTCCTCGAGTGGGAATCGAACCCACAACCATCACTTTACAGTTACACCCTTGTGCCGCTGTCCCACGACGGCATCTATAAAAAATATCTATGATTACAAAATTACATATAACAGCATAATGTACTTTATAATGTGTAAATGTATCATATATGTGGTATTTTACACATAATCAATAATTTGCCCATGTTATTAATATATCCTTATATTAATAACATAATTTTTGGTTAAAGGAACTTTTTATATATGGTTTGTACAAAGCTTTTTGCTAAGGACAAAACTATATCAAAAAAATGTGTGCATTAACATATTGGCGATGGTTCTAACTTGCTAGCTTTTACATGCTAAATTAAAATATAAAAACCGTTTTTAAGAACAATTTTTTATTATTTGTTAATAAAATGAACTAAAAAGTTAAAAATAAATTAACTCTAATAAGAAATATAACATTTAATAAATAATAAAACATTTTGATAGCAAGAGCAAAAGGTGCTGAATGTTCTTAATTATAGAATGAAAACGTAACACGCTTTTGTGTGTTAGTTAAAAATAAATAATATTTCTTATTATTTATTTTTAGCTTTTTAATTTATTTTTAAATTTTATTTTTAAATTTATTTTATTCACAAATAGTAAAAGCTTGCTTGGTTTTATTCTTTAATTTTATTTTTATCTTTTTCGTATTTTTAATTCAATTATTATCGATTGAATCAAACGAGGATCAGAATCAAATCCTGGAATTATGGAGTTTCTATGGTCACCTTCTAGCTCCGTCATCACACCCTGGTTACCATATAGTATAAATAAAATCCAAAAATAAACTAGCATTATGTGCATAGCTTGTTATAATTGTTATTCACCTGTATATAATTTTTCTGCAACTGGCCGATTTTCATTGTTAGTGTCAGATTTTAATCGCGATAATTTTTCTTTCTTTTTAAGTTCTTTCTTTTCACGTTTCGATAATTTTCGTTTGAAGTTTTGGTCAGCTTTTTCATTTACTGAAGACAGTGACACCTGCAAAATAAATAATGTATTTAAGAAAACATTGTAAATACTTCTTAGAAATCTAATTATTATTATATTTCCCACTTGGGTATATAAATTATTTTTTCTAATAAAGCCTATTTTAACCTTCTTTAAGTGTTATTCCACACAAAAAAGTACTTTTTATAATTTTTTAAATTATTATTTTTTAATTAGTTTAGTTTTAGTTGATAACTTTAAATTTGTGAAGGTCAGTTGCATTAAAATACACTGTAAAAAGACACTTTTAAAATGTAAAATTTGTAAATAAGCAAAGCTTATCACCAAATTCTTCATTTCTTATCACCTTATGTTAAACCGAAAACTTGAAATATTTTAAACCACTTGAACACTACTAAAGTGCTGTTTGAAGTATTAATTTTATTTGAAATTTTCAACATGTCAACATTGTTTTACATGTTATATGCCAGAATACCTGTTGTCGCGTAATTTTATCATACATTACTATAATCTGAAATACTTATTGGTGAATACTTATTAAAATTATAACTAATTAAGCTAAATATGCCAAATTTTTATACTTTCAGTTCCGCACAATTTGCGCCCAAAGGAATCCAAAGTCTTTTCGGCATATAATGATAATCTACTAAAATAATTACCTCATTATTTGTAAGGCACTTAAGTAGAAATCTCCCCTCGCGGTCGTCAGCGTGCCAGTTGAGCTGGACCAGTAAGGGTTTCT
>DWGR01005425.1:0-10385 GCA_018247715.1 Heliconius burneyi
ATCAAGCAAATGAACCAAAATTTACGTATTAATAAGCCATTTACAGACAAAGCTCATGGTGGGCGGTGCTCGCTGCATTATATTGTTCATATTTGAATAATACTCCAGTTCTCTTCTTGCTCGAATCTGTTAATAGGTAATGGTAGTCCATACGATTGTAGTGCAAGATTAAATTGTTCTAAAAGCTAATGCTCCTGTAATAAACCAGTGATAGCTTAGTAACATGCTCTTACTTTTATTTTATTTTATTTGAGCTACAAGCTTAGGTTACGTAGGGTAGGTAGAGGGAACCTAGTGTTAAGTCATTCCGGTTCCAACCTTATGTCAAGTTTTCGAGACATTGGGTTATGAGTGGCCGAAATTTAGCTGCGCTCTTTGTCTTAGTATCAGAGCGAAGAAATGGATCTAAGCAACAACCCTTGCTTTATGGTCATACTTTTGTACGCCACTACCGCTTTAAATGTGAATAGTAATGATTATGTACTTAAATTTTAAGTTACTTGTTGTCTGTTAGTTGTTAATGGCTTCAACATAGTTCAAACTAACACGGTCATTATCGAAAATTTTTACTTTTGTTAGATCCAGTCAGTTTCTTAGCTTTTTTTATGGAAAAAGACATGGCAAACGAGCGTACGTGTCACCTGTTGACCCACAACCCCGCGTAGCACCAGAGGAGCTACTGGTGCGTTGCTAGCTTTTGAGGTGGTTGGGCGCCGGAGCCCGGCATTACCTAATGCGAAACGCCATTGCATTTAAAGTCTCTATTTCACGCCGGTTTTAAATGCCGGAGGTGTTGATGATCCGGTCGAGTGTATTAATGCGTGTTGCCTTTGCTGGCGACGTGACTCTCCCATTCGTACTTTGATCGCCTCTTACGACACTATCAGTACCAGGGTGATCCTATTCTAAGCCGGGAGGGAACACACGGCGATATTTACTGTATCCAGCATATAGCAAACTAGAAAGAAACTTAGTACTAAAATCGTCCGTTTCTCATATTCTATCTTTTTTTCTAGACATTGCAAAGTAACTTAAAGAATCGAATTTATAAATAATCGCAATTGCAATTAGCTGCTGTCCCTCGATACAATAAGATGTAACGGCCTCAGTACAATATATGTAAGTGTAATTAATATTCTAACTGCACAGCATCACTGCTCCCTGGAGATGAACTAAAAAACTGATGTCATATTGAAATTTTATTCATGAAAAAGCAGTTTATTGTTGATGTAGAAGTAATAAAATATAAAATAGTGTTCTAGAATCTTCTCTGAGATTTTAAATAGATTATAAAGAGTACTTAGCTCTAGCTTATCACGTACTGGGTATTAATACAATTTATTATATAGTACGTCCATATTATGTAAATTATAGTTTATTGTAGGCTTGGTTTTAATATTACATATATATTTTATGAAGTCTGATTAAGCCAGATGGTAAGCGCGACAGGTTGTAGGTTCGGTTCCCAGCCAAAGAAATTAAATATTTAATATATTTTTTCCTCACTCTGGCAACAAAGCAAGGCACGGATGCTCTGCCACTCAACACGAAATGTCTCCGAAATTCAGCTAAAAGTGGAGAAGCGAAGTGTCTCAGTGAGGACGGAGTGTTTTAAAATCAATTATGGTCTTGCCTGGTACTAACAAAAAAGTTTCATTTTAATGCATTATTAAGTTGCAAGAACAAACAGAGAGACAACAATTTTAATTCTACCTTTTCTATTACAATTTTTGCATCAGCCTAATAATAATTGTTTTAGCTATTGTAGCTTAAATTTTACGTACCTTCAATGAATAAATAAATTCCCTCTAGTGGGAATCGAACGCACTACCATTACGTTAACAGTTGTATTAAAACCATTAAATTTTAAATTTTGTGTTTCACCTTAAATATGTTCTATTATACAAATAAAATACTTTGGCCAAGGAATTAGCTTGAGTAGTTTCATTGGCCTACAGCCAGAAAACAGCCGGGTACAAACTGTTGTGAACTTTGATTGCGTGTTGCGATTACGAGTTACGCCTGTTTTCTTTACTTATTGTACCGCATTACCTTTGTGTTAGTTTTTAATTATAAGAAAAATGGGGGTTCATTAAATTCTGAAATTAATTTAAATAATGTTAAGTTACGTTTATAGAAATGAGAGCCGTGACGCAGGGGCAGAAGCGTGTGTTTTTAAAACGCGCGTTGGTGGGTTTAATCTCCACTTGAGGGAATAAATAAATAACATATTTATTATTTAAAAAAAAGCTTCACGCTGTATCCTGCACTCAGCAAGTAGAGGGAACCTAGTTTTAAGACACTCTGTTCCCCACTTTTTGCTGAATTCTGCAGGCATTGCGTGTTGAGTGGCAGAACTCAACGCCGCGATTTGTCTCGATACCAGAGCGAAGATATGGACATATAAATTTAAATAAATATTTTATCTCCTCAAGTGGGGATCGAACCCACTACCACACCACGGGGCTACTGTACGTACGGTGATAAAAAATTTCTTCACTAAGAACACAATATAAAAAAACAACAATAGATATCGAAATCATAAAACCACAATATTATTCAACTTTCCTCCCAAGAGCTCTATTTTATCATAGAACAGGTTCTAGAGCATGCACTAAGAAAGTACTTATACGTAATTACAGATCTTTAAAAGGCTCTCAAATCGAGATCCACTAGAAGCAAATGGCTACTTCCCACTTTAAGTAGTTAAGACTTACTGTATAGTCTATAAAGACTATTGGCGGTTAGAAAATAGAAGTAGTATTAGATTTTTTTTTCTTAGTTATTTCTATTTTAAAGTCGTTTTTGTAGAGCTGGTGGCTTCACGTGATTGTAGATAGTTAGAATCTTTCTCAGGTTATACGTTGTATTTGGCCTTAAATCCGGTACGTAGAAGGGTAGACAGAGAGAATTTAGTGTCTAGATAGCGGAACTCAGCGCCACAATTACAGATCTGAATAAGGGGTACCCCCAATCAGCGTAATACTCCTCAATAAAAATGCAGTTACACTGCACCGTAATCTTCTTACTCTTGAACATATAGTTCACAATATCGAACCGACAACCATCACGTTACAGTCACCACATCCTTGTGCCTCTGGCCCACGATGCCCTCAATTGTTTAGTTTTTAGTAAAATTTTACTACGTAGAAGAAGAAATGGGTTTTTTTTATTATTTTAGGACCTGTATCAGTTTCAGACCACTCCGTATAGGTTATGAAGAAATGTGGGACCACATAGCACTCTTTACTTGTAGAAAAGAGGGCACAAATATAAAAATCATTCTTTCCCCGACTGGGGATCAAACCCGGAACCAATGCGTTCATATAGATGCATTCTTTCACATTAAAATAACTTCACCCAGCTCAGCATTGTTACATGAAAGTAATAGTAAATAAAGAAAACTTTTATAGTAAAAGGCCTGCTAAAAAGTAATACTTCCACTCGTGTTCGTGCCTGAAACCTTTCTGGGACAAAGTAGATTTTTTTTTCAATTCACTCTTATTTTCCTTTCTTTAACTTTTTAATGTATTTTTTTAAACGATATCACCTAAAGCAAAACAATGTATAAGTATCAAATACAAAAGAATCAAATTCAGACGTATTTAAAATTTGTAAGCTAAAAAGCAATGGTTAAATTTTCTTAAGTTATAAATATGTACAAAACAATTATCATATAATAAAATCTTTCGCTTTTCGCAATTTTTTCTCCTTTTTTCACGCCTATATTTTGTTACTCGAAAATATATCAAGTAAATCCAAAAAGCAATAATATTTTAAGAAAAAATATAACTGGAAAGTTACCCACTTATTTTTTGAAATTACGTAAATAATCATAATTTTTCATTCATAGTTGTAAAACTGTCAGTCAATCAATCTACCAGTGAACACGGCGCCCACTACAAAGTGTTTCAAATGTTGTATATATAAGTGTGTGACTGTAAGCGCCACGGGTTCGAGGTTCGACTTCCACTTGAAGAAATTTAATATTTATATTTACATTTCTTCACTATGGTAACGTGACAAACCGCTGCGTTGAGTTCCACTAGACAATGCCTCCACAATTCAGCGGAAAATGACGACGTTAAGAGACATCTTAACACTTCCCTCTGCCCACACTGCTTCATGAAGATACAGCCTAAAGTTAAAAAGATAGTAAATAATTGGAAAATTTTGTACCACCCGGTCAGTCTACCACTGAGCCTATTGTAAAGTGTTTCAAACATTATATTTTTAAAAATATCTTTTCCCAAAGACTCAAGAATTTGGTCAAAACCATTTAATTTAAAACAATAATCATATATCTTAAAACAAAATTCAATTCCACAGTCCACACCCCACTGTACTGACTTATACATAAAACAGACTAGCAGTAGTAGGTTTAAAACAATTCTCAAGATACTTCCCAAAGCTAAATGTTATAATAAAATTTTGCTTGCAAGGGACGCTCCGGGAACGTAAATAAACAGAATAGTTATTCCCTTATTATTTCCATTTCCTAGAATAGAAATTGCCAAACTGAGAAGTTCCTGCGCCGAACTGTCTTAACGCTGGCATAATATGTACATTTATTTATACGGCAGCCTTCTAATTATTGTAAATAGTCTCTGTTTTGCTTTGTTTGAGTAGAGCGTTCATTTTGTTGATGTATGAGAATTGTTATTATAATTTACTTGGAGGATTCGTGGATTACGGCGCAGTTGTTTTGTGTGCGCGGGGGTTATGGGTTTAAAACCTAGTATATAACGTTGATTTATATTTGTAATTTTTTTAGCTGTATCCCACAGTTCAAAAGGATAGGCAGAGGGAACCTGGGAACCAAACGTTAAGTTACTCCATTATCCATTAGGATATAGACGTTTAGAACTTTCCGTTGAATTCTTGAGGCCTTGCGTATTGACTGTTATCAGAATAACTTTTCCTTCTTATCAGAGAGAGAAAAAGAGAATATTAAATATTTCATTCCCCGTGTGGGATTTCAACCCACAACCTTCGCGCTCATAGTACTTGTGCCCTTACTCATAACTGCCACAATTGATATTTACATTGATTATATCCATCCATTGAAGCACAGTGGAACAGCATCTTACTGAATTTGTGATAGTGGAGATTGTAAATAACTTTAATTTTAATTCGCTTTACAATACGAATTCATCGCGTTCGATTAACATTACAAACAAGTGGGACAGCGTTAGACTATTGATGGCCGTGAGTTTGATTTCTACTTAGGAATATCCTATAACATCTTCAGCCAGTCCCCCTCCACTACTGGATATATGCTTTTGCAATGGCACGTCACTGAATCTTCAGATCAGGTTAGTAATAATATTTAAGCTGTTTTTTTATCTTCGCTACGTCAAGATATACCGTGGCGATGAGATACTTCTTCTACACATAATGTCTTGAATTTTGACACTAAGTGCTGCAAGTTTAATAATATAAAAAAAAAATATTTAAAAACAAAAATGAAAAAGATTTAATGACAACGGGTGATAAATAGAAGTATAGAACAAGAATCCACGCAAACTAATTAATTATAAGTACCAACTAATAAGAAAATAAAAATAACACCTAAAACAATATCTCAATAATCCGAATTCTAAATTTTCAATAGAAAATTCACAAGAGAAGTTTTTACCTTCAATTTTATTACAACGACATCAAGTTATTTTTCAATTCCCCAGGTCCCCGAAACGATCCAAGCACGTTGTTTAAATGGTGATTACGGACGCCAAACTTTATTATTGCTAGAGCGTAACCCGATTAACTTTTGTTTCGTTGAATAGAAATATTTTAATGGAAACACTTATTTTATTGCTATTTCAATGTATTTTATGTAAGCTGTAGATTGAAGTTTAATGAATGTTATTTAACGGTCGTCGTGGCGCAGGAGCATCAGCGTTCCCTATAAACGCGACGGTTTTTGGGTTGTCTTCTCAACCGTTTCCCACTCTGGAAATGAAATATTTGATATTTTCTGGTAACGAGGCAAAACGCGACGTTCAGTTTCGCCATTTAACACTCAATGCCTTGAGAATTCGGTGAAAAGTGTTGAATAGTGTCAAATACTGCGAACCCAGGTTCCCTTTGCCTTTTTGTACCCGGGTATGTGCGGAATACAGCGTCAAGCTAAAAACAATAGAGATATGTAAAAAATTCACAGTCAGTTTATGTAATTAAATTTACATATTCTCTTATTATTACATATCTCATATTTAAAAAAAAACTCTTTGCACATATACAATTTCAAATAATTTTCACATTTTCACTATGCTTAAAAATTTGCCACTCAGGCTTAAAAATTTGGCTAAAACTGACTTAAATTAAAAAAAAATAACCACAAAACTTTTCATAGTGCTCTTAAAAGATAAGAAAAATCTAGAGATCCTTACAACAAATGTTGTTTAGAAACAATTCGTCTCAAGATTCTAAATTTCATAAGATATTTTATATCGTGCATAAGGGATTTACGCCGCCATATCTCACCTGCAGCTGCTCTGACCGTGAGCAATGATAGAACAATTTATGCAAAGTACAATTATTTATTTTACCTTGTTAACCGATTTTTAAAAAAAAACTTTTTTAGTATAATTGGGCTTCTTATTTAGTTTGTGTATTCCAAGGTTTGTCACACATTTAAAAAAAATAACCTAAGTAGGATATTTGTCAGACGTGGCGCAGTGGAACAAGCAAGCATGACTTAGCGCTAGGGACCCAGAATATGCCTGCTTACTCTAATATTAGGAATACAGCGTGGAGCTAAAAAATATGATGCTAAATATGATGAACTTACTTCAGATTATAAACATATTTTTTTGTAAGTATATAATTTATTATCTAACATATTTTATTGACGAACATTTTTCCCAAAATCGATTTATGTAATACAATCGAGAAGCACGACATTTTTTCCAACGTTATCTACGACCTCATTATATTCGATGGACAAAAACGAGTTTTAGTAATCGGATAAACACGGAGACAATTCATTTTCAATCTACTTAGCGATAAAATATTAAAACGGTCCGTTTCGGTAATCCGATTACGAGAAATGTGAACAATATATTGTATATTACATTAATAATATGGGTATATTGTGTTTGAGTTGTATTATATTCATGGCTTGGGGCCAGTCGTGGCGCAGGGGCAGAAGCGTGTGACTGGATCGAGATAGTGGCGAATTCGATCCACAGTCGAGGATATAAAATAAATTTCGCTGTGTCGTCGAGGCAAAGCAGGGTGGGTTCCGTCACTCAAAAAAAAAGCAATATTGAAAAATGGGGAACGGAGTGACTTAACACTATGTACTTCTGCCTACTTCTATTTACTGGATATGGCGTGAAGCTGAAAATAATAGATTTTCATGGTGTTACATGAGTAGTTAATTGTCTTGATCTTCTGTATCTACAGCTGGATCTGTATTTGTTGATAAGAAATTAGGGTATTAAATATATATCTTAAACTTTGTTTCTTCTTGAAATTTTTAGTTTTATCTTTATGCTAAATATAAATATGTTATACATTATGTTCGTTAGTTCTATCAAATGTAAGTATAGTCAGGGAGATTTCAGTGGGCGATGTTCTATCTAAATAGTTAATTTAAACTACCGGACTAGGTTTTGTGATCTAAATGATATAATTTTTACTAGTTTCATGCAGTAAAGTAAGTCTATAAACATTTCCGCTCTCTACTTTCCACCCGTTTTCCAGACGTTTTGCGTTATTCAGCGGAAAACTTAAGAATCGAATTCATAATCAATAAATTTATAATCAAACGACGGCCTCCAATAAGAAATATTTTAAAGCCTCGTTGAAATTTTTAAACATTTTCCAGCTTGTTAACAAGAAATCGAAGAGATGTTACCAATAAAATTATCCCAGTTTGATCTTAGTACACAAGTTTTACGACGTATAAAACTTTATACGTATTCAATATGGCGAAGTGTAAAGAGATTTTAGTGGTTGTTTTAAATTTATTACGGTTACTTAACTGTCGATCGGTGGTCGTATTAACAAAATTAATGAAAATGTATTTTTGTAATGATATGAATTAAATAAGTGAATTTCAAATATTTTTTTTTTTTGGTAATTATGATTGTTGATTTAATTCTAATTGTTTAATATACTACATGCGAATTGAAGATATTGTGGCTATAAAGGAGATGGTAGTGAGTTCAATTGCTACTAAGAGTAATAAAATATTTTTCCGGCTCTCGTAGCAATATAAAACGCATAAAATTCTTTAACTCAATGTAGAACTTTTTGAAAATTGGGGGAAAGCATGGTAATAGAAATATAATTGGGAAGGGAGTGACTGTGGGATTAGCGTACAGCATCTCGCATTCGGACGAAAGGCGGAAACCGAAGTGTCTTACTTAGCACTTCTTACTCACCCTATTAAATGGACCACCAAATACGAGTATATACCTATAATTAGGCGTGCACTGAATATCAAAATTAAATCAGCTTCACGGGAATAGCGGGTAGCTCACAGAAGGGTAGGCAGAGGGAACATAATGCTACGCCGTCCCCCACTTTCTGCCGTATTCTGGAGGCATTGCGTGTTGAGTGGCAGAACTTAACACCGCGTTTGGGTATCGAACCCACAACCAGTCAGTTTTACAGTCACATCTTGTGTCCCCTCGCCACGACTGGTCTTATATGAATAATTAAAAAATATCAAATGCAAAAAAATATTAGAAATGACAATATTAATAATATGACGTTATTTACCCTTCTCTATTCAAAAGCATTAAACTCAATAATAATACTTAAAAAAGATTTTATATTGTAGCTAAAACATACAAACTTTGTCTATGGGTACTTAATAGAGAAACTTCTGGAACTGGTATTCACATACTAAGCTCTACGGAATAAGTCCAACGTAATGAAATAACTTTTCCGTACTTTAGTAACGATGAAGAAATTTTTAATATTATATTTCACTTTTGTCTTAATGTTCTTTCTAATAATATTATATATATTAAATGTGTGTTCGTGGAGAATATACAAAAATCTAATTAAAATTACATCTCTGAACAAAAAGAATGATTTCTTAAAATAAAGTACAATAAGCGTCACGCTCTACCCACATACAGAAATAACCTAGTGTTAAGACACTCCGTTCTCAATTTTTAGTTGCATTTTTAAGGCATTGTATATGAGTTGCGGGTATTTCTATTACAAAATATTTGAAATGTTTTCATTTTCTTGATCTGCTATCGAGGCAAAGCGCAGTGTTGAGTTCCGCCAGTCAAAAGGCAATGCCTTCAGAATTCGTTGGAAAGTGTTTTTAACACTAGGTTTTCTCTTCCCATTCTGATATCTGCGGGATACGACGTGTATAGACAAGAAATAAAAGCTTAAGTAGAAAATTGGTGATATAATAGGATTCAGCGAAAGCTCTGAGAACTGTCGTCTACAGCACTGTTCTTCAACCTTATCTTTATTAAAAATATTTAAGCACATAAAGAATATGTTGAAGCGGAACGAGGAATCTTTTTTAAAAATATAATTAAAGCAAGAAGAAGTAAATTTTACCCATAACTACTAAGCTAGTTAGATAATTAGATAAATAACCAGTAACTCAGACACTTGTCTTTAAAATTAAATTGCCTCTAATGATAAGAAAATGAAGCACATTGTCTGACGGTAAGCGCGATAGTTGTCAATTCTTTTCTTAGTCTGATAGGGAAAAAAAGGCCCAATGCCCTTGGGTTTAGACACGGAGTGTCTTAACACTACGTTTCTAGTGTTACTTTATGCATATTAAGTAACACTGGGAACGGAATAGGAACACTATCCTGCAGAGGATATAATGTGATGCTAAAAATATAATATGAGAATGCAAATGAAAAAAAAAATAGTTCTTTCAATTATGGTCTGTAAGGGCAATGGGACTGGTCCTTACTGTATACTTACTTCTCCGCTCTTGCAAGAAAAAGTGTGTTAGAGTTCAGTCACTTGACGTGAAATCTTTTGCATTCGTGCGAAAAGTGGAGAACGGACAAAAGTTTTCCTTGCTGATTAAGAGTAAATCGGGGTAAAAAGGTCGGTATAGGGAATCTAGTGTTAAGATGATCAGAAATCTCCAACTTTCCACCTATTTCTGCAGACATTGCGTGTTGATAGTCAGAACTCAACGCCGCTTATTACCAGAGCGTGGATAAAACTAAAATTAATTTTAATAAAATACTTAATCTGGTGTTTATTTTTATCAACTTTTTCGTAGTATTCGTGGTTTAAAAATTATAAAAGTGTAGGTAAAAGAGAAGGCTGTCTGACTCATGAAATATGCATCTTTATCTGAATTTGCTGATGCGTTGCAAACCTTTCAGAAACTTTTGCACTCGACTCTTAAAAATTCCATACTGTTTTATATTTGT
>DWGR01005426.1:0-10385 GCA_018247715.1 Heliconius burneyi
GGGCACTGTGGTGGCTTATCACGAGGTTCCCTCTGCCTACCCTACTGTGAGCAGGATACAGCATGAAGCTGATTTGGCTATAAATATTTTGAATTTTTAATATAAAACTTGAAAATATTAAACTCATAGTTTTTATTCGTTCAATAGCTATGATTGCGAAAAATACATTACTGATTGACGTCATTACGATCTTATTCAGGACAATTTACTTACTTAGTCGTATATATATATATATACACTATTTATATACACTATTTAATGTGAATAGCTACTTATCTATTTATGTACTCGTATATAATAAAACAGTAAAAATATTTTGTCTGTACATTAAGTATTTTTACTGAAATAGTTAAAGGGATACTTAAAAAGAATAATAGAAAGCAAAAATATGTTTATTTAATTTCTTGTCTGTCTGTGTGTATGTATGGTCACGCTTATCTCTGAAAATGCTGAACAGATTTACTTCAAACTCTCACCAATTACTTTGTTTCAACTCAACGTTTTAACTCAACATCTAAAGTTTATTTCATCAAAATGGGGTTTTTTAAAAAAAAAGAATTATGTGTTGAAATAATTTTTTAAATCCATACCCAAATCAATAATTTACCATTTAAGGCTGTTTCTGAACGAGTAAATTAAATTATTCATTGACATCAACACATATGACCGTGAGTCAATTCTATTTATTAAATGAATAATCATGTAGTTCAATCGGGCGAAGCCGCTAGTAGTCCTCTAGTTTATAACAAAATGATGAACACGAGAAAAGATTCTACTCGGAAGCATTGTGTATAGTTAAAATAAAATTAGCAGAGTCCAATGTGTATTTGCAATATATTTTTTTAAAGGACATTTCTGCCGTATCGTGAGTACTATGTATAACTCTCTTAGATCAAAAGCACTCCATTTCTTCTTTTATCACTAACATCTTTTAATTTTAGAGGCTTATCTTGGCGCAGAGGCTTTGATATCGATATGAATCGTATATAGTAAAAATCAATTGAAATTGAACCATAACATTGATAAATACGAAGAATATAGATTTTTCATTGACAAATCCCAGTAAAAACGAGTTCCGCTTCAGCGGAAACAATCGCATTTAAAATCAAGGTTGACAGAGGGTCATTCACTATTGGTTGCAAGCAACAATTGATAGAAGGTTGTTTATTTTATTAAAATTGCTATCCTTAAAATTACTAAAAAAATAATAATATATTTTTTTATATAAATAATGTAGAAAGAGAGGTGGTTTGAGCATGTTGAGTAATAAAAATTAAAAGATTTTTTCAGTTTCACGCTAAATCCCGCAAGTAGCAGAGTAGACAGATAAAGCCTTATATTAAGACACATCGTTTTCCAATTTCCGATGAATTCTGGAGGTATCTGTGTGGTGGGCTTCAAAGCCGCACTTTGCCTCGACACCAGAACGATACACCAGACGAATGAAAATATTAAATATTTCAATTCCTCAAATGGGAATCTTATCCATAGCTTGTCCATTTACAGTGACATATTTGTGACCACTACCACCGGCTTATTTTAATAGTATAGCAAAAAATAAGCATACTTAATAAGTAACTCACAAAGCCTGAATATTCTTTGGTTACACTTTGGTAGAATAAAAGATTTGTAAAGGTCTATTATTCTACCTAACCAAAACCAAACCAAAAGAAGATTGAAGAACCAAAAAGGACACATTGACATACACAATTGACATTGTTAGTTTTTAGTACCAGGTTAGTTTTTGTGTTATATCAAAATGCTCATATCTAGAGATCATAGGGATAGAAAATTGTGATAAAGTATCTTATTTCGGTGTATTTTTTTTAGTGGACAATTTCTGTTCCAAATCAATTTATTCTAAATCACAAGGAAATAATATAACATAAATCTCTCTCTCTATATTTTTGTACAAGACTAACAATTTTGTTATAAAGGTGGCTGGCTGTGCTTAATATGATTGACCTAAAATTATAATTCGTAATAGTGTTATTTATTTCTAGGTACGAAGATTACCCATAGTGGTAAATTATTCTACAATAGTTAGATAATAGTAATACCTAGTAATGAATAATCAAATAATTTCACATGATCAAATATGTGATTTTATAGTTTGATGCAAATATAACTATTAGTTTCAGATTCAGCTATTACATGAATATTCGCATATCTGTTAACTAACAGTGAATTCTGCCACTTAACAAGCAATGCCTCCAGAGTTCGGTAGAAATAGGCGAACGGAGTAGCTTAACACTAGGTTCCCTATGCCTACCCTGCTGATACAGCGTGAAGCTGATTTGATTTTGATTCGTTAACTTAAAAAAAATCACAGTGGGCTGCTGAAATTAATTTCATTGTATTAATACCACTTTTTGTCTTCCTATTTAGAAACAAAAAGAAAAAAACGGATCCTTATAAAATTAGTTTCTTGTCCATCTCTCTGAAGGTCTATCTATCTGTCAAGATAATTATCTCAAGATAGTGTGACGTTATCAAGCTGAAATAAATATCAAATATCCAATCCTACCGTTCCTTGGAGCACGAAAAGACTCCCGGTGTGCAAGACCGACCAGCACTTTATCGATTTTTTTAACTAAATAGTATTTTTTCCACATGTATCAGGATCTAAAAGTCCACACACTTTTCTCCATTTTCCAATTCAATTCATGAAATTGTGCCTTGAGTGGCGGAACTCAACGTTCTTTTTTACACCGAAAAGATCTTTGTTCAGACAGCGTGGCAAAATTAAATAAAAAACATTTCTCCGAGTAAGGGATTACCATAGTATTTACAGTCAACGTGAGTTGAGATATAAAATGAATCCATTATACAACTCGTACATATACTCGTACAATAAGCTGACCCACGGACACTATCTAAACTATTTAAACAAGTTTAATTTTGTTATTTAGAATAAAAAATTTAGAAGACTCAATGAATCCACATTATCTTAGGTTTATTTTACAAAAAATGAATCGTAAATGAGATAAAACTGAAATTCAATTGTGTCATTAATGTGATTCTATCTAATTTCCCAGAGGAATTTACTATTTTAAAACGAATGACAATTTATCTCATATCTATAAAACATGGCTGTCGACTTTTTTAATAATTGTTTCGTTTATCATAAGCTTTATAACTTTTTTATTCTTGTATATATTCACACAATACCTCTAGAACTTAGCGGAAAAAGATGAACGGTAGTTTCTTAATGGTAACGAAGTGTTTTACAATGGGTTTCTAGGTTCACTCTCCCTAGTTTGTAATGTGTGGGATACAGCGTGAACTCAAAATAGCAATAATAAGTCTACGGGGCAGTTTGGAAATGGTGACCCCACGGATTTGTGACCTCCGCAGGGGAATTGTAATCTATCTCCCGCCTCTTGTCTAGTTGTGTAGACAAGAGGCGGGAGTTTGTCTTTCTTGATGGACAAAGTGAAGCGTGATAGCTATATGTTCGAAGGGGTGGAAGTGCTCAATCTACGTAATAGCAGAAACTTACGAGCACTTACGAGCCCCTCATGATGGTAAAGTGTACATCTCGTTGCACCCTTAGCGGACCGCGCCGATGATGCGCCCGAGGCATTACGTTGCTATGTGGGAGACAAATCACTGTTCACCAACGATTCAATTTGAGATATTGGAAGGGTGGACGTAAATTAGTCTCATTTCCACACAGTCTAGTTTCGAATCCATCCAAATTCGATTCCATAATCCCGATTTAGTTTTCTCTGCTACCTTTCCTACGTACTATCTGGTGACTATGAAATTACGTACTATCCGCTGACTATTAAATCCAGTACTAGGAAATTATCTGTGTTTAGTCAGAGATGGATCCCAGATAATGCGTCACAGTGAAATAAAATTAGGTTCTCTAAGCTAAGCCAATAAACTCTAAATCGAAGAGGCAAGATGATCGAGGAAATAAATATAAATCTTAAAAGATTTGTATTTATTTCCTTTTCATCCCATCATCTGTCAAAAACTCGAACTCAATCATCAAACTCATCTTTTCACTTCCAGTTTTTTCATTCCCCTGAGTGGGGCGACTCCACAAACTAACCGTTTAGAATCGAACGCTGTGCACGACCTCCTCAACAATGGTCTTTTCTATTTATAGCATGATTATGTGTAACTCTTTTTTTGATATTATAGAGAAATATAAATAAATATTTTATGTTCCAGGGCAAATTTGACGACTACTACGGGATTCCAATCTACTTTGAGTATAGATTCAAAAGATGTGGTCAGCGATGAAAAATCCTACAATCCGTTCGAGCATCGTCAAGTTGAGCATCCAAATTCGTATGTTAATATAATATTTTGCTTTTTTTTATTATTACAGGGTATTACAAAGAAAATACAAGGTATGATACTGCTGTCATTATTACAGCAGATTTTTGCTACTTTTAAAGCACAACAATTCCCCAGTTTGAACTTTATAAATATGAAGCATTACACGACATAACAACAAGTTTTCATAATTGAACAATATTCGACTAATAACGAAAATTTAAGAGCCCTAGTTAGAAAAAAAGTGCCCAGTCGCTCGTGTATTTTAATGTTGTTACACAAGATATCATAATAGTTACTCATATACTTTATGCTTATATTTCACTTTGTATCCCAAATATCTGTAAGCAATATGGATATAGGAAACTGAGTGAAAAGTCCGTTTTCCATACACCGAGCATTTTTTTTAAATTTTGCGTGGTGAGTGGTGAGCTCATCGTTTCGCTGATTATGTTTGAATGATTTCTTATTAGAGCAAGAAAATTGAAAATTTAATATAAAAGACACGTGAGTGTATCCAACAAGTCACTCCGTGTATTTTATTTCTGAGAGGACTATCGTTAGTCTAAGCAAGGTAAACTATGTTTTTTAATGCTTATTATGTTTATTGTATTGCAGAATATGGATATAATAATAAATTATTATTACGCAAGTAAAAAACGTTCCTTACATATTATTATTTTTGTTGCACACGTTTTTGTTGATAGCGCGGACTGTATATATTTGATGTTGTAATAATTGTAACGTATAAACTAGACTATTATTAATATTTAACATATTATATATGTTAAGTATTAATTGAATATATAAATTACTCTAAACTATCAAGAAACTGAATTTATTTTAAACTAAAAAATAAAAAAAGGAAACCCTTTAGGAAAAAATGCCGTAATATCTACGAGCAATTTATTCTTGGACAAACATTTTTTTATTACAAAAATACTCTTTAATGCATATTTACATTTACAGAAAAACGTGCTGCTACATTTTTCAAACGATCAAACCAGAGAATACGAAAAAAATGAGACTTGTAAATGAATACAGTTCTCAATTCTCTTATTTGTTTACATTTATATGATTCATTATATGAGGCCGTCGTGGCGCAGCGGCACAAGGGTGTGACTCTAACGCGACGGTTGTGGGTTCGATCCCCACTCAAGGAAGTGTATTATTTATTCATGTTTATATTTCCATTTCTTCGCTCTGGTGACGAGGCAAAGCGTGGCGTTGAATTCTGCCACCGAACACGCAATGCCTCTAGAATTCGGTAGAAAGTGGAGGGCGGAGTTTCTTAACACAAGGTTCCCTCTGCCTACCCTGCTGTTCGCGGGATACAGCGTGAAGCTGATTTGATTTAATCATTCATTATATAAATGTTTATTTTTACAGTACCATCGGTTCAATCGTGCATCTCCTAAAAGCATGCCTGGGTTCCGGTATCCTTGCAATGCCATCAGCATTTAAGAACGCGGGACTCGCTACAGGCGTACTAGGAACTTTAATTGCAGGAGCTATATGTACACATACAGTACATATACTAGTAAGTTGCTTTGATAAAAATTTTGATTTTAGAAAGTGGCGTCTGATTCTAAATGAGATAGATGGTTGTCGGTTCGATATCCACTTCGGTAGAATTTTTTTTTCCGCTCTTGATCTCAGAGTGCGAGGTATTTTTTCTTTCAGCCTATCTTGCTATATTCCATATAAAACTTATCTATATTTATGCGACTACTTATATAAGTATTTATCCTTGAGGACGTCATCGCCGAGAAATTGTGGGTTCGATTCTGGCTCGATCAAAAGATTTTTTTAATATTTTCATTTTGTTACCAGTTTGATTACCGCCGCTGAACACGCAATGAAAAAAAATATCTTAACCCTAGGCTCCCATGCCGACCCTGCTACGTGCGGGATATAGCTTTCACTCATATACATTTATTTAAAAAAAGATATTTTTCATGCCTACTTTTCTTCTTTAGTGAAATAAATTTAATATTTTACATCATAATCCACAAATAAAGCTTCATACTACAGATAAAATCTGTAAAATAAAAACGATTTCTTTAAAGGAACTTTCTTAAAACAACAGATATACATAAATCCTAAGAAAATATTAAAAATATATATTCAGTTTTTCTTGAAATAAATATTAATACAGCCCTTTATATTTTAAGTTCTCCCCCACGCTTTATAACTAAATGTAAATTAAATATTATCCATTGCATTCTATGATTATAATGTCAATGAATGAAAGGTGAACGACTTTTTTAGATAAATTTAAAATATTTGTTTAGAAATAATTGCTTGATATTTTTTTTCCGAACATGAAGTTAATGCTGTAAGCCCTATTGGCTTTTACAGCGACACAGGTTGGGTAGGGAAGAGGGTACACTGCCCCTGAAGAAATGCAAGCACTAAGTGGTTGCCTGTGGGGGCTAATTGTTTGATTAATAATTATTATAGTATGGATATTTATACCGTTTCAAGCCAGATATGGCACTGGCATAAGTGTATGTCTGTAAACGTGACAGATTGTGTGTTGAGAAGATATATTTAAATATAGAGAATACATCGTGAAACTATAACCCATTACTACTTACACTCAATAAATTGCATTTTAAATCTTATGGGGTTTTGTTTGACTTTGCTTTTCAAATAATAAATCATATTCATATTCTAAAAGTTTATTATTAATTATTTCATATATAGGTAGTCGGTTAAGATAATCTTACACCATCTTTTAAGACAATTTTGATCCCTATTTTCTGCCGAATTCTGGATTCATTGGGTGATCTGGCGGAAATCACTAGCGGAACAAATAACTGATGACATATTCTAAGTTCTTTGATTTTCTCGATTATAACAGTTATTAAGTAAAAGTATTTTAACCGGATGAATCGCGTATATTTTTGATGATAAAATTTTTTAGAAACCCGACATTTCGAACACTTTGCAGTAGAAAGTGTAATCATCAAAAATATACGCGATTAATCCGTTAGTTTTCAGAAAACTCTGACCTCATGTAAAGTGGGTTAAATCGAAACAGCGTGATTGTCCATAATCACATTAATTGTTTCGATATTAAAAAAAAAGTATAATGTTAGTTTAAGTTTAAAGCTTCATGTTGTATCCCGCACCAGCAGTGTTAAGACACTCCGTTCCTCATTTTCCGTCGAATTCCGGAGACATTGTAGAGTGGCGGAATTCTGTGCCGCGCTTTGTTTCAAGTAAATATTTCACTTCCTCGAGTGGGGATCGAACCAGTCGCGTTTATAGTCATACACTTGTGCCCCCGCGCTATGGTCTCTGTTGTCGATATTCATCGATATATATTTGTTTATTAAAACCCGAGATAAAAGCTTATTAAAAAATAGTTTGTACTGCTAAGCTATGCTATAAAAGTTAGAACCTTTGATATTTAATACTTTATTACAAACCTCCAATGACAAAGCGTTATTAAGATCTCTTTCCAGAATACTTCTTATCTAAGGGGGGATCATGTCCCGATATACGTGAAACTTTATTGCAATAATATAAATATATATATATATATATATATATATATATATATATATATATAATTTAAAACGAAATGGCAAACGAGCGTAAGGGTCGCCTGATGGTAAGTCATCACCGCCGCCTACAGCTCCGCGTTACACCAGAGGAGCTACTGATGCGTTGCCAGCTTTTGAGGTAGTTGGACGCTGGAGCCTGGCATTACCTAATGCGAAACGCAGTGGCATAAAGCCACTACTTCACGTCGGTTTTAAATACCGGGGTTGGTTATGATCCGTCGAGTCTGCCCATGCGTCTTACCATTGCTGGCGACGTGACTCACCCACTCGTACTTTAGTCGCTTCTTACGACACCACCAGTACCAGGGTAATCTTATTCTAACCCGAAAATTATGCATTTTATTTAGATTTCTATGCATAGCAGTGTAGGCATATATACGCCTACAAGCCTCATGTTGACTAAGTCCGTTCCCATCAGGACTCTTTTGTTTTTAATTTTCGGTCGAATTCTTGAGATTGATTGCTAGTTGAGTGGTGATGTTCTATCACTAAGCTTCCTCTGCTTTCTGCTATAAAGGCTAAAGAGTGACGTTAGTCCACGAAAACGCAATTATTAATACTAATCACACATCATTTGTTTCTTTAATTTGTATGTATTAATAAATAAATTCGAATAGTCTTCATCATTTTATTCTTAAATAAATTCAAATAGGAGATTTAATTATTCTAAGTAAAAAATATAGGTATGACTAATCTATTTCTATAATATCTATAATAATAACTCCTTGTGTTTGTACGTGAAGCATTTAAGTAACGCTTATCTTAAATTTCCTTATCACGAGTCCATCCTCTAGTGCCGATAACAGAAAAATACTTAACGTATTGAATTTAAAAATGAATTGAAATATGTTCAAGGATACTGCTAAAATGTAGCATTTTATACATACGAAAAAATTGTTGCCGTATATTGTCTGTTTTACTTCAAGTATAATAGAAAAATAGTAGGTAGCGATGCAGGTATAAGACAAGCGAAACGTGAGTATTATAGAAGACGGATGAAAGAATGTCAGTTTAGCTGATTGATGAGAATGAAAAATAAATAACGTGCTCATAAGATTTGGGCACGTTGAACAAATAAATGATGAAAAGATTAGTGAAAGTAAAGTGAGTGGCAGAGAGTTAGAGGAATACCTCAGTTGAACTTCTAAAACACAGTATCGATGATACTAGTATATTCTTTTTACATGACCTTCCTCTAGAAACTGAAAAATACTGTAATGGTTTCTTAGATTCTATCTACATCTTATATCAAAAAGTAGTTGGAGTTTAAAAAAATAAAAATTATATCAACTTAATTGAGAACCTCCGCATTTTTAAGTCGGTTAAAAACAATATTTATTTAAGCCACATTATTTTTAATCAAATATTTTTCCAGGTAAAAACATCGCAAGAAGTATGCGTGGAAGCCAAAAAGCCTTCTATGGGTTTTGCGGAAATATGTGGCGCGGCGTTCGCGTACGGCCCCAAGAAATTGCGCTCCTGGAGTAGCTCTGTGAAGTAAGTTGTGTCAACTTTGTGAGATTATAGTGAACATAAGGTGTGCCTTTTTGGATCTTTTTTGACTACGGATGCATATAAATATTGTTTCACTAATTTTTAATTGCGGCTTCATCTGTGAAGTTCGCGCCCACCTCGTTATATTCTGCTGCCCACCCTAGAAATTTATTTTAATAACCACGAAAAAACTTATATGAATAAAGCTGTTCTACGAGTGGGAGAGTCACGTTGCCAGCAATGGCGACACGCATGGACAGACTCGACCAGATCATTACCACCCCCGGCATTTAAAACCGGCGTGAACGTAGTGGCATAAAGCCACTACGCTTTATGCCACTGCGTTTCGCATTAGGTAATGTCGGGCTCCGGCGCCCAACCACCTCAAAAGCTGGCAACGCACCAGTAGCTCCTCTGGTGTTACGCGGTGTCGTGGGCGGCAGTGATCACTTACTATCAGGTGACCCGTACGCTCGTTTGTCATGCTTTTTCCATAAAAAAAAATTAATTCAAAGAATATCTAGATACCTACCTTTATGGTGATACCTTCGTAAATGATAATAACTAAAAGTTGTCTATTATACATTCTATGAGTTCGAGGTAATGCAGATCGTATGCACTGTGCATTATATCGAATGGTTTTTTTTAAATAAGGTTCGCTCTACCTACTTTGCTATCAAGGACGCGGCGTAAAGCCATGTATTATTTATTGTCTGCCAGTGCGTATTTTAATAACAATATTTTACATGTATTTACTTTAGTACAATGTTAAATGACAGCGTCTTTGCAAAAATATAACGTAAGGCGCTTAATAAAATCTAATTGAAAATAATATAAAATCTTGTTTTTTATCTGTAATAAAAATAATGCAAAATAATATATAGTATAAATAAGCGTTTTGAGTTGCGGAACTTAACGCCGCGCTTCATTTGCAGACGGAGGAAATTAAAATATAAAATATATTAAAATTTCCAAGTTGGAATCGAATCCAGATGCCTCGCACTAACAGCCGCTCTCTTGTAC
>DWGR01005427.1:0-10384 GCA_018247715.1 Heliconius burneyi
TAGATTTCCCACATTATATTTCTGTAATGTGAAATTTATAATGATTTAAACAACTTATAATTAGTTTGGAAAATTAAAAATATATATTAGTTTTTCTTAATATTCGATTCGATTCGTAAGGGGGCTTTAGCGAGAGAAATTGAACGTGATGTGACTAGTTTATACGTAGTGTGTTATACAGGAATACTCCTAACGTGTTTTTCTACAAAGCATAACATATCTACCACGTCGTAGGGCAAGATTACTGTAATTTATATATTTCATTTTCATCGGATGTCAGATGGACGAGTTATTATATAAAAATAGTCGCCTACAAATTTTGCATTTGTGGATTTTCAGGCGTAAAATAAAAAGTTCTGTTTTAGAATTTTGAAAAACTATGAAAAAGTTTTTTAGTGCTCCCTTACCCAACCTATATACTAAATTTAAATTTTTAAAGAAGTTTATTAAATTATATGTATATATACAGATGATGATTTTAATCATGCCGTCTGTAACACCGAGCGATATACTCGTATAACAAACAAGTAAACATCATCTTGTTTACCTACGACGTGCTAATCGTGGAGCTGGATGAATAATCACGTCGCGTTCTCTACAGTAATTTTAATGAAGCCGAAACATTCAAGTTTATGTAAGTTAATTTATTTATTTTTAATTTAAAGGACAGATATTTACGCTGTATTCCGCACATTTGGGTACCTGAGAACCAAGAAGTGTTGAGACATCCGTTCTTATACAAATACTTCCGGTCTGCATTTTCTGCCTGAATTCTAGAGATTCTATAGGATGAGATCCACTCAACGCCGAATGGTAGATTTCTACTTACTATCTAAATTTGGTAGTGTCAATAGGGGCAACAAAAATGTTCGTTCTTTTTCAATTCTAATTTCCAATTTCGATACCTACTAATTAAAAATTCCTTTCTAGGATCACTTTGTTCTCCATCAGTCCATCTTTCTATAAAGACCCTTTTTCTCAGGAACATGTAGAAGTATCAAGCTGAAATTTATATAAAATATTTAGGGCTACTCTCCCTTAGAGCTGTTAAAAAATCTAAATTTTAAGCCAGTGCAACCATAAATGCAGCTGAATCAAAACCTACAGGATACCTCCCCATCCCGTGAACTCTTGAAATTTGGTGAGAATTTGGTGTATTTCATAGAAAAAAAATATTACAAGTTTTACAGGTTACTAAATTGTACTTCCTTTTCCCAGTTCCAAAAGTTAACTTTGTTACTAAAAACCATTGTTTACCTACTTTTTTTTCATATGATTACATATTACTAAAGAAATTTATATATTTCGAGAAAATTTCATTCGGAGCTCTAGACGAGATATCCATATATAATGTGCGATATACTGATATAGATTTGTTACGAACAAATCAAATTGGAATGAGGATCATAAAAATACGCTCTGAGAATATAGATGTTTTTATTGTTGAATTTTCATTAAACTTACGCTTCTATTCGAAAAATATTTGAATAATTTGATCCAAAATCAAAAATTTAAATATTTTTGGGAAAAACAGAGGTTTGGAAATAGTGGTCAATGACTCTCTTACTTCCTTATAAATTTAGCTTAAAAAATATTTTTGATTGATCGCTGCTGTTGACGAATGACAATGAGAGGAGAATGATGAAGGATGGAAAGCCTCATCAGCTTCCCTCACACAACAGGGTAGGCAGGGGGAACCTAGTATTAAGACACTCCGTTCCCCACTTTCCGCCGAATCCAGCCTCATAATCACCCTAAATGGTTTTTATTATTTCTCAAAAGATTTCTGCACTTTTGAATGATTTTCTACTGTTTGTGTTGTTATGTTATGTTACATTTTTATAGCAATTTTAAGTTAAAAAACGTATATAAGGAAACGTTCACATAAAAATTACACCGCTGTTTTTTTAAGTAAAAAAATCTCATATTTTTTTTAAAAAAATTAACTGCAAATATTAACGCAATAACTTTGCAGCTGCAATATTATGGTACTTCAATTAAGAACTAAAGCCCGTACATCCCATCACATTCGATACTCCTAGTAACCTATTTACAATTTAAAATAATATTTTACATTACT
Source organism: Heliconius burneyi (assembly GCA_018247715.1). Lineage (NCBI taxonomy): Eukaryota > Metazoa > Arthropoda > Insecta > Lepidoptera > Nymphalidae > Heliconius > Heliconius burneyi. The sequence continues at coordinate 2,081 of DWGR01005427.1, forward strand.
TAGAAGCTTCCAAACATTTGTATGTAAAGCTTGAAAATAACCTCATTCATTCTTATACCAGAACGAACTAACTATTTTAGATTCATTGATTTTTACTTCTTACTAAAATAGAAAATTTATGTTTAGAACATTTTAGATGATACTTTTAGGATTTTAAATTGAAGTAAAGTTTATTCACTCCCAACAAATATCTATAATTGAAATAGAAGCAATAATAGAGACAACTACATTTTTCCTGTAACTCTAGTAGCACAAAAACGGAGACAACCCAGTGCTTAATGATCTCAAATTAGAGCTTACCTTACCAGAACGAAACACTGAATATACATTATTAAATCGAAAATATTTTCTCGTCGTTCTATAAAACTGAAAACCGATTGACCGTGACTGTACGAGTATATCGCCTTTCTATTTGCAAAAATATTGTATTCAAACCATTGTTAACAGCTGAATATTTGACAGATAAATATAATGGCAAAATAGATTTTCTGTTACAATTGTACTTCTACAATTTAATGTTATACATACATAAATGTATATTATCTTTAATTTGTATAATATCAGCGTTATAACAACTAATTGTAGTCCGCAACTTTGTTTGTGTGGACTATATATTAAAACGTAAAAACTAAATTTTTGCATTTTCGTAGAAATTTCAGGAAATGATCTCTTATTTTTATTACCTTCATTCTCATTCATGCGATACATGATACATAGCAGGGTAGGCAGAAAAAACCTGGGAACCTAGTGATAGGATACTCGGTTACCACTAAAATGTTCCCGTTCCCCACTTTCCGCCAAATTGAAAATATTGCATGTTGAGTGGCATTCGTCGGTTTACATTCGTAACTGAAATGCCAAATACCTCACCTCAGTAATTTTCACCCGAATTCGAGACGTTATGAATGAAATATATCAACGGGTGTCTTAACAGAGCGGGGAAAAGATATTAATATAAATATTCATACCCCCGAACGAGCGTCGAAGCTGCCAAATTACATATAGTCCATCAAAGGTCAAGAGCCTTCTGAGTTCGCTGACACTAACCGTGAAATTCCACTATATTCTCTCTCTCATGACGTTAAATATTCTCAGCTAAAACAAATTATTATAATATTTTACATACAAATAATATTAGCAAGTAATGACTTTACCTCTTCTAGAGTATAATTGGATTAACGGCGTTATACAAGAAAATAATTTTACTTAAATACTGAAATTATATATTATTTAGATGCGGTTACGAAGTCTAATACACGAGACATTTGCAGGTTCGATGAATGTTTCTATATTTTTTATTTTATTATATTAACATTACATGCACTTGGTTTGTATTCTTTTTCCTTCATTATGACTATTTTATTTGTATTTCAATTGTTTAATTTTCTCAGCCCAACAACACCAATTGTGAAAATGAATGCAGCATTTCTAATGCATAGTATCTATAATTAGAGCAAAATAGGGAACAGAAAAAAAGTGAAAATTTGAAAAACCAATACATACAACACATTATACTCGTAACAATATTATAAAACAATATGTATAAAAAATATCGTTGCAGAATTTTCCGACAAGACTTCTAATAATATTTTTTTGGATATTGGAAATTTCTAAATATCGCTAGAGAGATGTAGAGAAGTGTATAAGAATATCGACGTAGCCTCGTTAACACGTATAATGTATAACTTAATTGGCCACGAGCGCTTTGTACGCTTAAAATTCTACCTTTCAAAATATGTTTCTTAAGACGTATAAATAAATAAACTTCAAGTGTATGTCTGTGATTTTAAAATAACTGTTATCTTACTTTTTCAAACGAATACATGCATTTTATCTACACAATACCGAACTACAAACAAAAGATATAATTTTTTTATCTACCCTTACTGTTTATCCGGGTTAATCTCGGGAACAACTCTATCAATTTTTCGTGACACTCTTACTGGAAGAAATTGTGGTGTGACTTAAAGGTTTTTCATTCTGATATTTGTCCTACCGCCCAGATACAATAAACATAAAAAATAACTAAAATAACCAATTAATCAATTGATTACAATGGACAATTATCCATTGTAAGTTTTTAATAGCTTTTATCTGTAGTATGAATTTAAAAGGGAAATAAAGTCAAAGGGAAATATCCTGCAGATTTTGATGTGTGAACAATACCCATATCTTTTGAATATTAATTTAAAAGTTTAATTTTTGCTACCTTCACGCGATCTTTAGATAAATAGTCTTAATAAAAGATAGACATACATACAGACGGAAAACAAAGTGATTCTATAAGAGGTACAATTTTTCTTTTGGTATGCCCTAATGTATGCAAACAAATTTACTCGTATTTTCTTATTTTAAGAAATACGCGCTTTAATTTTTAAACCAGTGCAGTACAGTATAGGTCATCATTTTTACGATCATCCTGTAAAATTTCCTTTCAGCTTTCATGCATCTAAATATCGGGTGGCAGTTCCGTTCAAAATTCTATTACAATACCTGAACTTCAATGAACGGCGTGCTTTTTTTTCTTTTTAACGTGTATCGGATAAAATTGCCAATTTTGCAAGAAAAATACTTTTATTAAGAACATATAGACAAGTTTCATTTTGTCGCTTCATATAAGTCGCTGTTTATATCAAATTGTTAGATAAAATTAAAAAGTAACTTACAAAACACTTTTTTATATAATAAATATAACTTAAATTGAAATCGAATCGAAACCTTACGACTAACTGACTAGTTATTACACACACATAGCAAGTGAAATAAAAGTATACAAGACTTATCTGATATGCTTTTTATTTCTATTTTTTTTCAGCTGACTACCTTAAACACAACTTACCTTGTCTAAGGTAAACTAACCTATTTCCAACATTAAATTAGATTTATTTGTCCATCTCAGCTAATACTACGCAACTAACGGTATTTAAAGTAACAATAGATAACTAATGTTCATCATGATGCATGATAAATGGATGCATGAATAGCTTTCGCTTTCCACATCCGAGGTAATATTCAGGTCAACAACTTGCTTTACCCTTTTAACATGAAATTCCCTTTTAAAAACCCACATACATTGTACGAGTATGAGTGGTAATATTTTTCTTTGCCCATATTAATGTATATCTTTTGTTGTTCAAAATTGTATTTCGGGAAAAACTTATTTTTAGTATCATTTACGTGTTTAATTTAGGATCCGATACTACTATGGTCGATGACGACGACGTAGTACAACTTGGTCTTGTTTTTTTCTCGCAAAGCAGGGTAAAGAGAACGTAGTGTTAGGACTCTCCGTTCTGCAAAAAAAATTATAAAAATCAACCAAAATCCCATTTTAGTGGGTGTCCAAATTACGAAAATAAACATCTGTCCAAAATTCTACCATCAGCGGTTACGGCTGTGCATACTTTTATATATATATATATATATATATATATAGATAACAACAAAAATACTTGAATGTCCTCACTTTCTTCTTCACATCACTAGTTATACTAATATGGTAGATAGAAGCAAGTTGTGGAAACGTGATAACGCTTTTACTTGACAGACGTCTTGGCATGACTATGAGATGTTTGCGTTACACTGTTCGTATATTTTGGGTATAAGGGTAATTATTATTAGATAAGGTTATATAAAGACCGTCATGGCGCAACGGTACAGTGTCTGACTGAAAACACGACGGCTGTGAGTTTTATTCTCTAGTGTACTAAGGGGAGTAAATTATTTTAACTTCCTCGCTTCTGTAACAAGAGAAAGTGTGACGTTGAAACCCGCCATTCAACATGAAATGTCTGAAATGTCAAGAAATGAGTGGAGCATCTATAGAAAAACACAATATTTTTTCTCTATCTTCTTCAAAATAAATCTTACATTTGTTTTTGGTTTTTTTTCTTGTTATTCATCGAAATAAGAATGATAGGTCACTCAATCATATTATTCATAATGGAATTGATTTCTTCATAAAATATAATAAATATCAATAGGCGTTATACGACTATATATGTTATTCTAGTCTTGATCTAGGTAAGTAATGATCTTATATTCCTGCTCCACTGATGTTGAATATGGTCCTCATAATGTTAGAGACTTGGCAGATTGATCATATACTCGTATATTACTTACACCATGGATATAAATGCAGATCCTATATGAAGAGTATTAAAATTTACTATTTAATTAATGAAGCCATATTAACGCAATAGGACAGCAACCGACGCTTTATGACGACTGTAGGTTCAATTCCCACTTGGGGGAACGATTTTAGAAATTTTTTTTTAATTGCCCCGCTGTGATAGATGAAGTGGACGTTGTACTCCGCCATTGCATATGCAATGTCTCAAAAAGTTGAATGAGGAGAATGTTTGGCTTAACATTAGGTTCTCTCTGGTCATCCGTGTGATACAGCGCGAACCTGAAAAAAAGGACCAGACAAAGTAATTAAAATTCTTTAAATAGATTAGTTCAAAAAATAGTAGGACGCTAAAAGGAAATCTTATCTAATTCCATATTAAGCCGCAGCTTACATAAAGTGTTGAATCTTAAATCCTATTAGAGAAATGTCTTTCGCTTTTGGAATTATGCCAATGCTTTGTACTTGTAATATAAAGTAATAGCCATTTTTTTAATTAATAGAGTAATTTATTGAACATTAAAAATATGTTTCGGTTCTTTTGATTAGTTTGGTTCTTCGGATTGGAAAAAAACCGAAACACTTATAAGATCACGTTGTCCGTCTGTCTGTCTGGCAAAACCATTTATCTTGAGATCGCGTAGAGGTGTCAAGCTGGAATTAATATGAATTAATTAGATCTACGGCCCCTTGAAGTATAGGAACAATTAATTTACATAAAAAATATTACAAACTTATATTTATAGTTCATTTTATACAAAATGAATGCATAGTACTACAAATTTAATTTTGTAAATTTTATTCATAGACTAATCAAAATCCGTAATTTATGAAATTTGGCAATAAGTGCCAATTAGCAGTACACATAAAAGAAAAAATAACTTAACTTCACGTTTTATGCCTAGCGGGGTAGTCAGAGAGAACAGGGCGAGCGGAGAAAAATGGAAATTTGTATTTACGAGAGATTGATTAAAACTACTATAAATTTATAATCGTGCTTCATTTCATACAAAATGACCGCAATCGCTTGCAAACGTTAGTTTGTCAACTTTTATAACTTATAGCTTCCGTTGACCCATATTCCTGAAATTAGTACGGAGACCTCGGGCCCACCGAACAGGTTTTTTGTATATAAAATTACAATTATTTGATTTCAACTGATATTATGGGAGGCCATCGTGGCTCATTAGGAAAGTGTTTGACTGTAAACAACATTGCGTGTTGAGTGGCGGAACTCAACACCACGTGTTGTCTTTACTACTGTACTGTTTTTGGTACTTCTTATACCCCGAATAGGAATCGACCTACATCCAGTTCTAATGTAACGCCACAACGGTATCAATGTAATCTCGCTATGAGCGAAATGTAAACTAATGATTTGAGTTTCTACCTAACATGTACCTACTTTAAAAAATATTCATTTTTCATATTTATTTATTTAGATTTACTAGTGGTAATTATATAGATTTATATAATATTTTACAATAATAGTTTTTTTATATTTTATATTCCTTATCATAAATGCATTTGAATTTTACCCTTAAAAGTAAATACCGCATGCATCAATTAGAGATTTATATTAAAGTTTTTATATTAATTATTAGCAAAAATATATACTTAAAATTTAATTACTTAAATAAATAAAAGAGAAATTGAAAAAGTACAAGGAATTGCGGAACTTACCGGTACTTATAGGTAATGTAAATAATTATTTTTTTCGAATGGGAATCGAACCCACAGCAATCATGCTTACAGTCAGTTATTTTGCCACAATGTGTCAATAGATAGACACCCAAAAAAAATACAAACAAGTTTAATCTAAAAGTTTTACTAATAACATTCAGTCTAGACAATACTTAGCAGCTTCACATTCATATATCATTAACGTAAATCCTAAATAGTAAATTAGAAAAACAGATTTATCTAATGGAATCATCTTGAAAAACCTTTCCTTGTGTTTCGTTGTTCCGCTGGCCGATAACTTGGGGAACATAAATATTCCGAAATAGGGTCGCTAAAGGAACGCTCTTGCTACTTAATTTATATTTTACTAAGGGGGACGATGGTTCCTTATAATTGGGTATTGTAGGTTTAGTGGGGAAATTTCGTTTAAGATTTTTGTAGGAGTACTTTATTTTATATGGATAGAAAATAATATATAAAAAAATTTTGCGTATTACAGTAGGTACTTATTAAGATATCTAGAAGCTTCAAAAGCAAGGGTATATAATTTCTTATTAACTTTCATGCTGTTTCTTATATAGCAGGGTAGATAGAGGGAACCTGGGTACCTAATGTGAATTCTTTCTGTTCCCATTAAGACACTTTTGATCCCGAATTTCCACTGAACTCTCAAGGTCTGATTGCGTGTTAAGTGGCGGAACTCAATGCGGCGCGTTATCTCGTAACCAAAGCGTTGTTTTTTAAATTACATTGAATAGGTACGGCGTTTACAATGTTCACCATATGCATATTACGTACAAACGACCAGGGGCCAAATTCTATTTTTAGAGACACTCGTGTTTTAAATGAACCTTTCAAGCAATTTGGCAAACTTGCCGATTTTAGGTAAATGTTACGAACTATGAACTGTACTAGTGCCAAAATAGATTGCATAATCACTACTTCTGATTTAAGAGGTGATTTAAAATAAGGTTAAAATGTACAGGAAATAGGAGAGGCTTTGGTGGCGCTATTTGACTGTAAACGAGGTGATAGTGGGTTCGGATTCTAATCATGGCAAATTATTTCCAATTCGTCGCTAGAGGACGACAAAGCTCGGTTGAGTACAGAGTGGGAAACGAACTTTAAACGAAATTACATTTCGAATTTATATAGTGAATGAATATTACAAATTCTTGAGACAGATTTATTTACATTTTTAATAAAATTATAAGCCACATGTAATAGGGTAGGCAGAGGATACATTGGTGATAAGACACTCCACTCTACATTTTCCGCCCCTTTATAGAGACAATGCCTGTAGAACAGTCGAACGCTCCATTATGTCTACACAAGATCCATGAAATGTAAATATTACCCTGGCTGGAATCGAACAGAATATCTAGGTAGATATTCTATGAAATTATAAACGCTTAATGATTTTTATGCAGGAATATGGGGTAGCGTAAACGGCGCCTATAGATAGGCATATAAAGTTAGCATTGGGGTATACCTAGCTGTTCTCAATTTAGTAGTTCTCATAATTCGGAAGTAACCTTGACATGCAGTTTGGTAGACGAGCACACTTGGCCAATGTATAAAGGTTCCGTTTTCCTCACTTATCTATGAAACCCAAGCAACAACTAATTAAACTGACTTCCTAACGATTATTCAAAAACTCTGTTTTCTTGGGAATAGTAAAAACACAACTGCACTAACTTTGATGATTCGTAAATAATTAAAATTAATTTTAAAGTTGTGTTTATTTTGAGGAGGGTACATTTTAAATAATAATTTAGAGCTCATAGCACTGTAGTGCGAATGCTTGTGACGGGATCGAACCCACAACCGTCGCGTTACAGTCACACCCTTGAGCCTCTGCGCCAAGATGGCCTCAGCTTCTAAGTTAACGCAGTTTTTTTATATATATTTCCCAGACAGACAAAGTATCTACTTCTTCAATATGTTTTTGTTATACAATAGTTACAAAGATTAAACATGAACTTACACATTGTAATCTTATAATCTTGTACTAAATTACGCTTCGTTCCCGTTATGGACTTTAGTCAGACTTAACTACGAATTTTGAAATCAGCGTTATTTCCGTGAAATTCTACTTTAAGACCTGAAAAGGTCAAATTTTCAAAGCTTTCACTTTTTCAGTTACAAAGTAGCATAATGAAATGTTTCTGTGAAAAAATAAAAGAAGCTGTAAAAATATTAGAAGAAAAGTATTGTATTTGGATTTTTTACTTTTGCTCAGTTTTATTTAAGGAGTATTTTTGTGGTAGTATCGTTGTTGTTAGAATCATTTTGGTTTATTTACATGGTTTATTAAGACGATTAAAGACGAAAAGAATATAATGTCAAGACACTCAACTCTAAGTTCTCTACCTAAGTTACTGCCTTACATAGATTACTGCCTTAGTAGTACTTGTATTGTGGTCTTTGTAGTGCAGTGGCATAGAAGTTTCACTGCTTACAGTCATCATGATTGTAGATTTGATCCCCAC